>VYXB01003697.1:462849-700450 GCA_013397135.1 Pachyramphus minor
GCAGTCTTCTGCAGATTTGAGAAGTTTAGAGACCCAGTTTGAGCTCTGAGTTGCCCTGATTCCAGCATCCAGATGATATCACTGGACAAAGCTATTCTGCAGCTATTACAGGTACTTTATTAACTTCCATTCTTATGGCAGCAGGGCTCACTGTCCAGCCTTTGAATGGAAGGGTCACCTGGGTGCTAGATAAATTATATTCTGGTTTATCTCTAAATATTAATAATGGAAATAAGAGGAGTGCTTCTACTTCTGTTATACCTATCACTATGTGTCCTGCCTGCCCTAAGAACATTCTCTGTTTGCCAGGATTTATTTGAATGTTACAATTATACAATTAGCATATTTACCCTATGCACATAATTATACATAGTTACTGTAATCATGATAGGGAAAGAAAAACCCCGAGTTTAATAAGTCCCAGTGAAATTCAGATGAGAAACTCAGCATTAAAAAAACATTAAGTACTTGATACAACACCAAAATGATTCATATTCAAATGTCACAGAAGAATATGGGATTGCCAGAGAGCTGCTGGTTTTAAGCATTCAGATGTTCATCTTGCAGTGTGAATTTCCTTGGCTGAGTACATTTCATGGCAAGCTTTTTTTGGAAAATAAAACCAAGTGCAGTGACTAACAAATTTGTATACAAATTATACAAACACATAAAAAGAGGGAGTACTTTAGGTGTTCTGAAAGTGATTTTTCTTTGACAAAGCCGTAGCATGACTGGATGAAACAGTGCTGCAACTCAGATCTGTTACTTTAGTATTGAGTGAAAGAAGGACCAAAGTTCCTCAGTTAACACTCGAACCTTGGATGGTGTAAATAAGTAGGCTGAGATGCCATTTAGTAGCATAATTATTTTTTTCTAGGCTAGCAGCTGGCATTGACATCAAATTGTTCTTCCAAGTTTCTGATAGTAGCAATTGTTCTTCCAAACTTCTGCATATTAGGAAAAGCACTGTTGTAGCAAAGGTCACATATAATTACTCCAGGGTGCAGTAGAGAGAGAGAGTCATTTAACTAGGGAAGTTGACTGAGCCTCTGGGGACTTCATGGGAGTGGATACCATGAAGGAAGGTCTTGCCAACATTCACCTTCCNAGAATTAGAAAGATATTCTTACCATCCAACGTCTATCTGTTGTTGCTATTTAAACTTGGTATTTCTTGTCTGTTCCTTTTCATAACTACCTTGAAGACCTTTGTCACATCTCCCTTGAGGCTACAAGGTAGAAAGTCAGCAGCAGCTTGGAGGGAGCTGGGAAACACTGCCTGCTCCTCTCTGTTCCTCTCGCCGCCCCCTTTCATTTGCCTTTTTCAGTTATTTCAAGTGTCTGCTTCCACAGCATGTTGTGAGTCAACAGGGTTTATGGAGAGGGTAAAAGACACTGTTTTGGGCACTTAAGCCACTTCCTACAATTCTGAATGAGTAGAAATACAAATGCAAGTTCAAAATACTGGTTCTTCAATGTTTCATTTTGGTGATGGGCAAGAGAAGCTCCTCGATCACCGAGGAAATGCTGTGAGAAGAGGAAAGGGCTCCATGAGTAATTCCTGGCAGAGGGACTGAATCTCAATGGTATAGTCAGATTACTGTCAGTCAGATTTATGGGAATGTATCCAAAGTGAAGATGGATATGAGAATTTCCTTCAGAAATATCTCCTAGAGGTGACTTGCATGAACACGCGTATGCCAAGTGGAAGGTGATTACACCCTCCTAAAAAATTTAATCTCCTAGAATTCACGTATGTCTACACATTTAAGATTCCCCTCAAATGCAGGGCATAGTTGTAACTAACTTTTACAAGATTTACATGATTTACATTGGATTCTGCATGGCAGATACCTGACATAAGCAGTTGACAGATCTCCTGGGTGCTGAAAGCAGCGTATGGGATGCTCTAGGCAGATCACAGAAGTTTCATAGTGACTGCTTTTTGTCGATGCACTGAAGAGTAGAAAGCAGTCAGCTCTTTCAAAATCTTCCTTTAGGGATTTGTATTCTTGCTGTAGAAATATTAAACTGAATTCCACATTGTGTGTCCAAAGCAAGCTGGTTTATATGTATATACGTACTGTGCCAGCTCTTTTTTGCTTTCTTACCACAGACTAGTCTCCCACTGGGAGAGACTACATTCCAAAGTAATGTATAGTCCCAACTATCACTTTTTAGCAGCTTATGACTCATCTCCAAAGCATAGTAGTACCTAGAGAAAGCATAGTAGTATCTGGAGGCTATTCCCAAACAAGATGTTACAACCTGGAAGCAGCCTCTGGTTCAGAATACAGAAATACAGCTGTTAAATGAGAAACAGTAGCTTTGTAACTTTAATTGCTAATTAAAAGTCTATTTCATGTTCTGTGACCTTGAGGCCAGGCATTCAAGTGCTAAAATGTGACTTCTATTGACAAATACTGTTCTGATGTCAGCCATGTTTCACTGATGTAATTTTAACTGATTGCTAGCACTTGCACCAGTACAAAATAAGTTTTTCCTAATTCTCATTCGTTGACTAATGTTTCTTATATTATTAATTTGGGTATAAATCTGTTGTCTTATTTTGTTGGAGATATTTAGACTCCCAGAACTGCAGTTTGCTTATTATCTAGCTGCACAGCACTTTTTTCAACTATGTCCATGTTCCAGTGTTTCATTGCTGTGGAAAATGCTAAGTCTGTTTTAAGTGATATAAAATGGACTTTATGTTTTCAGAGAGGAACCCAGCACTTTAGAGAAGAAGATGTCTTGTGATATCACAGATTGCAGCTTCTGCTGATGATCAGCTCTAATTTGGACCGGAGTTTAAAACAATAAGAGATGGTATCCCAGAATCTCAATGGATATATAAAAAAAAGGAAGCAAGACCTTCAGCTTTTATAAATTTGTACAACTCTGTCATTGTTTTCAGTGCTTACTTATGTCAGCTGAAGATGTGAATATTGACTGGTAAAGAGGAAGAGAAGAAGTTCTCAAGGAATTGCTGAGGAGCAGGTGGATATTTTGCACCAGGCTGCCCAGTGCTCTGAGCGTGAACAGCAGCCGCTTGGGAAAGAGCTCTAAAAATGTACCTCTGCAATATCCTGGAAGACTTTCAGCAGAGAGAGAGTGCATGTGGTTCAGCAGCCAAGCAGAAAAATATATTTAAAAATCACTATTCTGTTTACTGATTACCTTTGGGAAGCCAGGAGAAGGGACACTTTTACAGAATAATCAGCAAAAAAGTTCTGTGGTCTCATGCAGTTTTGCTGAGTTGATACAACCCTAGGTGACATGTTTTTCAGTATGGATTTCTTAGATTCCCTGTTGGAAGAGGGAGAAAAAAGTCTGAAATCCTTCCTGAACTGAATTCTTATTTTTAATATTTCCTCATCATCCTTAGATTTGGGACCTGATGAATCAGCTTCTATCTGCACTCTTGTCAGGAGTGAAGCTGAACTTGGAGCATGGTGTAACTGTGTTTCTGCACAAGCCTTAAAAATAAATAAAAAATGACTTAGATATAATTTTTGCTTTGCTTGAGTTTTAAAGGAGCAAAGCTCACAACAGAGTTGAATGGAGACCACTTTCTCCTGGATCCAGGTAATATCAGTCCCTGAGGGATCATTTCTGTGATTGTGAGATGAAAGGTTAGAATGAGGAAAAAAAAGTCAATTTGTTAAGAAGTGGCTTGCTGAAAAAATAAGGCTGTCTTCCTCCCTATACACTTATCATGTAGTTTAGTATCTACATGAAGTATCCTTAAAATATTGCCTTTCAATTCTCTCTTTGTAGGGAATCTTGTAGACCAGGATTTGGGTTTCCTCAGTAAAAGGAGGTGAATAATTCTCCTCTCTGCAGCTCACTTTTCCTGTGTGTAAAGGCAGGTTAACAATGTTTATTTGACGAAGAGCCTTAGGGCCATATTACTATCTCAAATACCTTACCTAGTTATATTTTTACTTTTACTGTTAGAAATGCTAAAAAAGAAAGGGAGTAGTAATAAGGCAGCCAGCATTCACCCTCAGCAGTGCTTCATGCCTGACTCTTTGAGCCTGCTCATTCACAAGCACAAGAAATGAGGGATTCTGTGTCCAGTTTTTCTGCCAAGGATCCTCATCTTTGTGGTTTTGGACTCCAAAAGGTCAGCAAAGCCAACAAGGTTCAATGGCTCTGTGACACAGGCATCAAGAGATGAAAAATGATCTGTTGACTTTAAAAAAGGAAAAAAAAGAGAAAAAAAAGTTTTGTGGAAAGGGAGAAAACTCTTTTCTTTCCTCATGACTCTGAGTGACAGTGATTTGTGGGGAGGAAGGAACCGGTGCTCCAGCCGGAGAGAGAGCAATGGCTTCTGTGTTCTGGCCAAATTAAACTTGAATTTGAAGAGCTGTTAAAATATTAATATTCTAAGAGCACATTTTGGGTGTTTTATGTCAAAATTATTCTGAAATATTTTAAGATTCTCCCATATGCATAAGGAAAGCTCTTCTGATTAACATTGATATGTTGCTTATCTGTTTCCTCTACGAGTTGAATTCACTGGGCAGAAAAGCCTCTTTATTCAGTTTTTCTGCTCAGCTGAGGTGTTCCCTCAGCTGGGAAAAGCCATGGTTTCACATGTGTTAAAAGTCCACCAGGAGAGCAGTCTATGTACTTTCAAAAAGTGTACTTGTGAAAGAGCTGGTCCTCTGAATATTTGTTTATGCTTTGTTGTTGATGATACACTTTTCCATGTGAGGAGGAGCACAGGAAAACAAATAGGAGATTTGGAACAGCTCAGAATATTTTTGACAAAAAGATTTTTTCAATTACAGAACCATTTTCCCCAATATTTGAAAAATCAATTTTCACTACCTTTCTTTTTATTAAAAAATCCCAAGGGATGAAGTGCTTTGATTGTGTCAAAAGCTGATTTCAATTTCTGTGTCAGGAGCACTTTTAAAAACTCCAAACGAACATTTTAGCAATGAAGTATAAACATAAGTATGCTCTTATGAGCTTAAAAAGCTGAAAATCATCCCCCAAGATACTGACAGATCTCAAGCCAAAGTTTAAAAAAAAAACCAAACCAGAAAATGAATTACTAACATCATCATCATCATCTGCACTTGTAAATATATGGTGCTGGTTTTCAAGGACTAAAAGTCTTTTGTTTTGAACTTGCTGTCATTGACTGATCCAGCATAAATACTGAGCCTACAGAACTGCTGCTGCTGTCAGACAGAGCCTTAGGCTGCTGCGTGGCTTATGAGCATGAGGGATATATCAGACATACTCATTTTCAATGTGTCTCCTTTCCTGTTTCTTTTCACCAAATGAATTTTAGATGCACACCAAGAACAAATTCAGTAATTCACTGTGCTAAATTCTGGAGTCAGGGATTCCTCTGTAACATTTGTTGTATTAAGGTTACCAGGAGGAGAAATCGAATCTCTGTGGCCTGTGGCATGAAGGAAAGAGAGACTGTGCTTTGTTTCTGCCTGTCTCTCGTGCTTTCTTGCTGCCTGCCTGCCCAATTCCCTGCAGCCCTGGAGTGGGTTGGGCCTCATGGTTGCAAGTCTTTGCCACAGCTCTAAATTCCCAGTGTCCAGCAGTCAGTTTTTCCTGCACTGCCATATTCTACATTGTGAGACTATTCTTTCCAGTGCTGCAAACCTGCTGATTATTGCAAATTGCTCCTTTTTAATACAGACTATGCCTCACTGCTTATCCTTCCCCTTCCCATGACACTTTTGCCTGGGGAAGCAGTCCCCACAGGGCCCACAGTCTGGTTTTGTCCATTCCTCCATGTACTGGGATGTTTCACCTGAAACAGTGTGAAGCTCTTCTTGCATCTGTTGGAAGCTCCAATAATTTTTCTTTGCAGTTTGTTTTCTGGATACAGCCTTTCTACTGTGCCTTCACTTGAGAAAGAGAACCTGCAACCTTTCATGTGATAAAAGTCTTGCTGCTGCAAAATCTTTCCAAAGGCATCAGTAGAGACTGGTTGTGTAGCAGTAGCATCTCGAGGCAGAGAAAATGAAGCTTGTCCGTGAGATCTACCAGCAACTCTGTGTGTCCCCATCTGGGTCTTTGCTTCCACAAATGAGGTTTGGTGTAGTAACTTATGGTTGAGCATTTCAGTAACGAGTGGTCTTGACTGCAATGACTGCTTAAGCAGTCAGGGCTCAGGTTGCAGTCATGAGTATTGAGACCATGATGCTGAGAACACAGCTGCGTTGGGCAGGACACGTCTGCAGGATGAAGGACCACNCTTGGAGACACCTCATCTATAACGCTGCTGCTTCCTTTAAGAACACACAGTGGTCACTCTCGAGGAGAAAAGACAACGCAGAAAGAATCATGTCTTGTCGATACCATCTGAGGAGTCTTCCTGCTGTGCTTTTTACAACCTGACTTGTCCATCATGCATTGGCCTTTTCAGCCATCAGCGAGCCTGTAGCAAGCATGGGTAGAGCCCTTCGAAATCTTTGTTTGTGAGGCCAAGCCATGATGAATTATCTCAAAGTCCGGGGGATGGTTTTGGGGACATTTGTAAGAAATGTCTGGAAGTGCCCTAGGAATTTAAGCCTCACTCATACGACTTGCATTAGGAAACAAGCCATCTCCATGTTACCCCAGTGTTGGGGCCATGCTGTTCCAGAGCCTGTGACCTTTACTGTTTTGGTATCTTCATGAACAAAGATATTTACCCTAAAATAAAAGAAATTTCATTTCTCCATGGACTTATTCTGGAATAATTATATCAGTCTGTTGTCCCAAATGAGAGACAGCCTGATTTTTACAAAAAGTCCAAATATTTCTGAATGCTAATATTTGTAAATGTTTTAGAAAAATCTCAAAATCTCACCTTTTATTTTCTGGATCATACTGGCTTGGCTGGAAACCTGTGTCTCAGTAAACAGTTGAGACAGAGTTAGAAAGTAGCCTGAGTTTGTACTTTTCTGCCCTTCAGAGGTTGTACTTAAAAGGTAGAAAAACCAGACCCACTTCTCGGTCTAACCTGACCTGTACAAAATCATTAACCACGTTACTCTCATTCCCTCAGTTTAAATGTGAGTGGATGCTTATTCATTTCTTAATATAGTTTTGCTCTTAAATGATTCATATTCTGTTTTATCATTTTCATTGCACTTTATAGAGACTTGGCAGGGGCCTGGGGGACCTTTACTCTCTCCAGCTTGTCATTCCAGATGGCTTTGCATTTCCACAGCAGATGAGATGCTCTGGTCATGGCAGTGCATTTGAATGCATTTACTAATCCGCTTTGCCAACCTCCCGGACCTTTGTAGGATGCTTCTGTGCACCACATTTGAAGAGTTTGCATTTAAATTGGCTTATGAAATTCATGTTTCATTTTCTTATTTTAATTACTGTCCCTGCTGCTCTCATAGTTACTACACTCTGCTGGACTATTTAGGGACTATTCAGGTTTCTTGTGGTTGTCATAATAAATTCAGATCTGATATTATTGCTGGTATACCAGGATCTAAATACCTAATTAGTAGATCCACATTTATTTGAGTAACACGAAACATCTATATTAAAAATAGACAAAAGAATAGTATCTTTACTGATGGTGAACTGAATCTCTGAAAGATTAACTGATTTTCTTCAATATGTTCAAGAGACTGTGGCAGAATCTGGGACCTCTGTTCTTTGTGGCTCATATGACTCCTGCGTCAGAAATCCATGAAACCTTGTGGGAGCAGACCCACAGCAGCAGCTTGGAGAACTGGTCTTATGTCTTAGAGTCAGTAAAATCAGATTCCTCACAAATGCAGTTTCACTTACACAGTGGGAAAATGTTTCTGACTATTAATTTAGATTTCATCTCCATGAATATATTTGAGTCAAAAGTGGTTTGAAATACTGTGCCATTTGCAATTGAATCCGAGTTTGGAGTGTCCAGGTCAGCCAGGAAAGTTCTACTCAGCACACTGAGCCAGTGTGTTTTGGAAACTCCCCTCAAGGCTGGGTGGCAAACATGATTCATATTCATAAAGTGTTATTTTTGTGAAAAACACTCATGTTGCTCTGTAATATACTCACTTAAGGCTGTGGTCCTATTGTGCTTCTCTGAGTCTGCCTCTGGTAATCCTCCAGCTTTTGTCTCAGGTCTTGCCTTGTCTTGTATGACAAGTAAAACATGCTCTGTCACTGGTGACTTCAATTTAGTACCCATGTTTTTAGTACTCAAAGTAAAGATACCAAATTGATTCATGCTCTTAGTGGTTTCACTACTTCTGAAGTACTGCTGTATGTCAGCAGATTGCATCTCCTTCTGCTTTCAGGACCAGATGGCTTTCACCAGATTCCCATTTACCTGGTCCCTAAAAAGGGGTTAACGCCACATGCAGGAATGTGTATGTTGAAGATGTTCTGCTTTGACCTCTGTGGGTTGTTCAATACCTTTCTCAAGCCTGTGAGAATGGAGGAAAGCACTCCTGAATTTGTACTTTTGCAAGAAGAGTCTTGCACAGTCAGTATCTGCATTTTGTGCAAGAACAGAGACCTGGTGTGTGGTGTAAGCAGATCTACTCGGCTCTGTCTGTCTGTCTGTCTGTCTGTCTGTCTGAGGGCCATGGCTCCTGGCAGCAGCACTGGAAGCATAACTAAGTAAGTGGACATTGCTGGGAAGTAATAAAGAGACTTCAGTGGTTGAAGTTTTCAGTTGTACTGAAGGCTGATTTCAGGCTGTTTTGATGTTTGGAAGGGGGAAATGGGGGGTGCTGTATTTTTATACTGCTTGTGCAAAGCTGTGTGGGACCAGCTGGGACCAGCTGTTGTGCTTTGCAGTGATTCATATTGTAAAAGATGAATGTTTAGAAATCAGATGTGAGTAAGGAAACTCTCAGTCTTTCGCAGGGCTGAGCAACTGCTTGGCCACTTGGTTCTGTGTTTTTGTAGGTCCTTACTGATGCACTCTGAGTTTAAATTTAGTGCTAGGATGAATTATTCATCACTGAAGTCAAAAGAAGAATTTTCAGTTCAAATTTTCAGACTGTTTTCTCCAGCCCTGATAGTTAGAGGAAGTACTAGTTAGGTAGAGGTGTTCTAAGAATTTTTGGGTGAATTAAAGTGTAATTAACCTGGAACCAAAAAAAAAAAAAGGAAATCTGACCATTTCTAAGGAAGGATAAACTTGGTGGGTATTTCTGACTACTTTTTCAGTCCCATGTTTTTGTAGTATGGGACTTCTGAGAGGATTTCAATCTTTTTTTTGTGTATCAGATGATTCCAAGCAGAGATTATTTATGTGCAGTTGCAATTTTTTAAGCATGTTCCCTTGATAGCAGACCCATTCAAGTTGGCAAGCTCCAAAATCCTCATTCCTCGTCCCTCTCCTCCTGTGACACATGAACCTGCCAGGAGATGAAAGCTGTATTAGGATAAGTGCCTATGGAAAGGAGAAGAGTTTCAGCCAACTGTTTCCAAATTTCTCTGGTTTTGATCTCTAGCAGTGCCATTACTGTTGGATCTCAGCTCGTGGCTTAGCCTAACCCTGCAGTTATGTACTTAGAAAGTCACAGCCTGTCAGAATAGCATTAGTGTCAATCCCAGCACCTCACCTACCCACTGCCACCTCAGATCATGCCTGAAATATTAACTCATGTGCTCCCTTGTACTGATGAAGGGAGGATGATCAGCTACTTGTCAATCAGCCTTTCAATCCGAGCTTCTTGCTTGCTTATAAATGATACTGCCATTAGCTAAAACAAAGTGGGTGGTTTTTCTCATGTTTCACATCCATTTTCCCATCAGAGAAAAATCCAAGGTGACATATCCATGCTCTGAGCTTGTAGATGCTGCAGAGTGGATTGCAGGAGTCATTCAGGTTTGGGTGGGTGGCTGCTCACCAGGCTCTGCTGTGGCTTTCAACCTTGTGCACGTTTGCACGATGTTGCCATTCTCAGAAAAGGATGTAACTAAGTTCTCATTAGTTCTCAGCTTTCCTGCTAATTACTAATGACAGAGACTTTGGAGGTCTTTGGAAGATCATAGTGTTTTAATCTGCATTTCTCTCACAGGAGGAAAGTTGACAATGAGTGAGCAGCTCGTTCTTTCCAGACACCCACTGTCAGGAACAGCAAGGTCTCATGACTCCACTAAAACACACAAAGACCTCAAATTTCAGTGAAAATATTGTTTGTTGTATACTTTATGGATAAGATAAAAGAAAACAAACTAATCTTAAAATTATATCCCTGGGGGAATGTAAGGATACCAGACTTACTGCTAACAAGGAAATCCCTCAGCTACTCAGGCAGTTAAAGGAGCCTGAGAGAAATCATAAAACCAAGCCTCTGTCAGGTTCCTATGTGTAACTTTTTAGGTTAAAAATTTTGTGTTAAGGAAATCTTATAAGCAGTACAGACAATAATACACCATTAAAGCCTGGAAAAGTGAAGAAACACGTAGCTTTGTCAGGGCTTGTCCTTTTTGTAGGCATTATTTGAATTAAACCACATCCCACTCCTCTGGGAGCCAGGATGTCAGAACACTGTCATGCTCTGTCTTCTGCCAGCAGGTAGCTCAGAGCTGGAGAACCTCTAAAATGTGCTGCTCATGTACTGGGATTCTGGGAGCTGTAACAGTGTTCATAAACTGGTTTTAATATTCTTGATTAGTTTGGTATCAATTACCTACTAATTCTTTTTTATACAAATCTAGAATTTTGCTCATTTGGAGAAAGTTTATACAGCTGTGCTTTAATTTGCATGATCTGTTAGCAAAACACTAAAAAAAATTCTTTTGGTCAAGATTTAATCAGATTAATTAGAGTTTCTGTTTAGTCTGAGACCACAGTGGTGGTTGGTACCACTTCAGAGCCTGGCCTACTTAGAAATTAAAAGAGAGGAAAAAAAGGTAAGAATCATGAATTGTGAATCCCTAGTCTCAGCATGCTTTTGTGTGAAAGAAAGAAAATAGTCTGCTCTGACACAGCCAGACAAGAGATTTCTAATAACACTGGAGGTGTTTCACCCTCATCACTTCTGTCTTCATGATACTAAACCTTTTGAAATCAACTGTAGACTTTATTTTGACTTAACTTCCTTTGCTAAAGAAATTTCCACCTAAGTGAAAATGGTAGCACTCTAGGCTAATTTGTAGGGTGATTATAGAATCAATTAAGGGGTATTAATGAGAGATATCTCTTGCACTATCTCCTTCATTTTATGGTTATTTAGAAGCAACATATGGAACAGTTGCCATAGTCACAACCTAAAGAGATAGGGGAAGCCTCAAATCTTGTGAGCTAAAATCCAGTATTGCTACATGCATGAAATCATAGATAAGTGTGACAGGAGTTGACATCTAAGATACAGTTTGACTTACCAATGAGGGACAAAGCTACGATAAGAGATACTGCCTCTGGAGGGGAAAAAAGGATTCACTGTAGGAATCATTTTGGTTTTTGAAAGAAATCACAACGCTTCAAAATGATTGTGCTATAATGCTTGTAACATCAAAAGCAAGGATAAACTTCTGGAAAACTGTATTTTCACTATTTCTATTTAACCATTTAATAGACTCATGGAATGAGTGAGTGGATAAAATAGGGGAAGTGCCCACAGCAATGACTCTTCTTTCAACACACATGGTTTACTCATGTTCTCCATGTGGTTTATAGGGCTGGGTGAGTTCACCTCCAGCTTTTCCCCTGAGACCTGCTGTCTCCCAGTAACACCAGCTGTTATATTTGAGGCCATTGTTGATATTGTTTCCTCTTCCTCTCAACCCTGTGGCAGTAAATGCCATGTAAAAAACCTGCTGCACAGAGCAGGCAGAGAAATAATGTGCCTAAGAGAGTGTGAGGCTGTTGGGCTTTTTGTGCAATTGCAGCAGTGTCGCTTGTGTTCATTTCCCCACTGCACAGTCTCACTGACCACTGACACCAGGGTGTATGTGATCTGGCCCCTTTGCCTTTCTGATCTGGCACATCAAGTATTTGTTCATTAGAAAAGTGCTAAAGGTTGTAATACCACATTCATGTGTATAGGTTTACAGAGTAAACAAAAATCCAAAGAAAAGGCAGCTTAGAAGATGACTGAAATGTTGATGTTAAAACTGATGGGTGACTGATATACATAGAATTAATTTGACTTTGCTGCAGCAAGCCAAAGGCCCTGGTGACCTTGCTGCAGCCTCTGGAGCAGGGTCAGTCTGATACCTGTGAACACTGCTCAGAAAGCCAAATTAGCAAGGGCTTTTGCATGATCTGTCTTTTGCTGCCTGGGCATTTTCCCACAGTGCTTGGAGCTCCGATTAAGGCAGTCAACCATAAATCACTAAGGCACATGTCAATGAAGCCCTTATGATGCCATTGGGGATAGAGGAATCATATCCTCTTATTGCTTTAATCGTGAGGCCGGAGTCCATTAAAAATCCACTTAAATCTATGAACTGGTGCTAGTTTTAAACTGGTAATTTATGTCCAGTGGATATTAGCAGCATTTCCCCCCCCCTGTTTCTGAACTATTGCCAACAGCTGCTCTAACTAACCAATGCTGTTCATGTTCAGGCTTATACAATAAGCCTTTCTGGGTCTATATCAGCAGGCAGCAGTAATGGGTATTGTCTGAATCAAAGCCTCTTAAAGAAATGTTGCAAACCAGAAGGAAAAGACTGGGATAGCACACCATCAGTATGTGGAAAGTATTCCAAACTGAGAATAGATCAGTGGATTTTCTGCCATCATCTTTCAAACCGCATTTTGGAAGGACTTAGAACAAGCTCAGTAGAACGTATCTGATACCCAACATCCACCTTCCAGGATGAGCTGTACAATAATAATTAAACAGATGCTTTTAGCAAACAAGGGCAAATTCAGTCTAGTTAATTACTTTGTTGGTTTTGGAGTTTGTGTATTTCAGAGGTACTCTGTCCTTGCACTTGTCTGATTTGCAAAACAAGATGTTCTACAGGGGAAGAACTGATACACACAGTATGAGCTCTTCCCCTCCATGCCAGCGCTGTTGCCTGGTGGCTTTTAAAGGTAGGCAGCCAGCCCTACACTTTTAACTGACCAAAATCAGATTCTACAAAGGACTTCAGCTGAAACAGTGCAGAAGTGGTGTATATTGTACTGTTAATACAATAATAAACACTACAAATGAAAAGCAGCTGCAATGACACGGCTGGCACCTATATTACTGTGTGCAGCCAAACAATGTAGAAGCAAAGACAACTTGGGCAGCGTATTCTGAGGCTGGGGTGGTCCTGGCAGCATTTGGATGGGGTCATGACCCATCTAAAGCAATCTGACTTCTCTCCTGTGTACTGTTAAAAAACACTAACTGCTCTGTGGCAGTTTCCCTTTCAGTTTTCTTGCAGAAATGAGCTTTGGATCACAGAGGTCAATGTCTTCTCCTTTACTCATGGTATTAAAAAAATCTGAAATTAAAAAAAGGGATGCAAAATCTTTTGTTCCCAATGCCTATTTTCCACTCTTTAATGACATTAAAAAGTCCTAAGGAGTAGTTCAACTATCACATCCATCTGTCAGTGCATGGCCTTTTCAACCCCCCTCTTTGGTCATTGCACTTCCTTTGCCTTCCCCCCTCTGCTCTGAGGTCTGCTGCCCCCCTCCCCACAGTGCAATCCTCTGAGCTGCCAGGAAAACACAAGTGTGCCCCAGCCAGGGCCACAGGGACACGGAGGGGGGCAGAGAGGATGGTTACGTATGCGCAGTGTGTCCGTCTCCAGCTACTCTGTCCATCTGTTCCAGCTCTCACTAGTAACAGGTGAGCATCTCCTCCAGGAGGGCTGCAAGGGCAGGAAGGAAACTGGCACCTGAAGAGGGCTGAGATAAGCATTAGGTTGGATGTAAATGTGTGGAGCACAGTTGGAGATCCATAAAGGGATGCAGGAGCAAATGTTGAAAATTGTGGCAAGGGATTTTTGCTCTGCATGTAGAAATGATCATCAGAGCGCGGTGAGGCTGGCCTGATCAGCCAAAGGCAGGTAAAAAGAACCAACAGAAAACAGGCAAAGGCTCAAACATGTCTAAGCCAAAGTGCTGGTCTTTATTTTTTAAAGTGAAACTAATTAATTCCTACTGGAAATCTACCAACCCATTTATTCTTACTTCTGGTAGCAGCAGCCACAGAGGTAACCAGAAATCTCCAGGTAGTGCAGGTGTTTGCTAGCAAGAGCAGCTGTTACTATTAGAAACAACTTAGAAGGTTGCTTTCAGTTTCAGCTTCATAAGCCAGATGACAAGTTCTGAAATGAATTTTTTAAAAAAAAATCTCCAACAGACACTTCATCAAAACCTGGCTCATTGCTTGGCTTTGCTTGCAGCTGTTTTGCTCCTTGTGGGGCTTGGCGTGGGATAGCTGTTGTGGGAGCTGTGTTCACCCTTCTCTATGTCCTTTTTCTGACTCACCTTCCAGTCAGAAGGCAGTTTCTTTTTTTCTTCATTTTTCACTCATTAGTGCAACAGAAGCAACTGTGCTGCTGCCTCAGCTGCTCCTCAGCTGGACAAAGAACAGCTTCCTTAGGCAGGTGGAAGGTGTCTCTTTTGTACGAGGAGCTCACTTGGGACAAAGAGTAAACAACAAAAGTAACTTGTTCCAGCTCCCAACATATTTGTTAATTTTCTCATGTGGAGGTTCTCCTTTAAAGTGGAAAGGCTCATTGACTGGACTTGGAGGCATCTAGATAAGGCCCCAAAAGACAAAGTTATACTTATGTCAGCAGTGTTGGGAAAGTTAAACTTGTGGATATAAGCCAGGAAGCTTCTGTTTGATTCAGACAGCTTATAGCTGGCTATCACTGAAGTTTGCATTTGACAGCTGTAGAACTATGTCCTTTTGATTTTTCATGTACAAAGTCCCGCAGCAGTTCAGAAGAGATGAGCAGGGTTTCATGCAGACAACTGAGTGGAGAGAGACAGAACCATTTGGAGATTATTCAGTGCAAGTTATGTGTTGTTCTTAATGCTTTTCTTTTTAGCACCAGAAATCAGTGTGATGTCATTCTCTTGTTAGTTGCTTAGTTTAGTGAGAATAAAGAACAGCTAAATTGGGACCCTGTAAAATGCAACACCCAGATGGCTGAAAAGACAAGCGAAAAAGGTGCTGAAATGAGAGGCTTTTGTCTTGGATTTGAAAAAGAAATAAAAAGAATCCAGCAGCATCCAAGTAATGCACATGACCATAAACGGAAGTGAGGTTCATTGGAGCCTGAATTTTGCATTCCTTTGCATCAAATCAGGCAGCCAGTACTGCTGTACTTCTTCTGGGTTAAAAACAGAAGCAAAACCAGCAGTAAAATAAGGCAAAGAGAATCAGACTTCAAACAAGTCTCTTTGGCAGTACTTCTGTACTTAGGGCTGCTGAAGTTCATTTCTCAGCCCGTGTGCAGCCAGGTGCTGTAAGGGACACCCGTCTTATGGTGATCCTGTGCAGTGACCTCCCAGCTAAATGCTCAAGGAGCATCCTGACTTCTGTTTCTATCCCAGATCCTGGATACTTTACTAAATACATTTCAACCCCTTGCCATCATAGTGCTATTGCTGCAGAATGACAGCAGGCTAAGCCAGTGAGTTAACTGGGATCTTGCTGTAGGAGATGTTACAACAGAGGCCAGAGTAGCACCTACAAATTGGAGGACCATTAATCTAATAATTATCAGGCAATTATGCAGCCCCCAGGTATGGCTGCTTTAGAAATGCCCCAGGAGGAAATGAAGTGGAGAGGGAATTATTCTAACATATGGCAATTTATCAGTTGCTAATACCAGCAAGACTTTGTTAAAAGATTCCCTCAGGGTTCCCTATGACAATGTCATGGATTTATGGTTGGTGATGAACATCTTCCTGAGTAGTGCAAAATGAAGTAAAGGATTACAGGCTTCTGGGTATTCTGTGATCTGGGATACAAGTGAAACACTTTCCACCATAGTGGGTATCTTGTGACAGAAGGCAAAATGATTGGTAGTAGTCTGTGTGATTGGTAAAGTACAGTATTATTTCTTTAAGTTGTTTCACACAGGAGCTGGAGACTTGGTAGCCAAAGAACCCAGAAGAAACTTGTTTAGTTTATCTTAGAAGATGCTTTTTCATTTGATTTACCCTATTTTCCCAGCAGCACTGGTTATATCAGACATAGCAGCATAACACATAAGTGCTAAAATTAACAATGCTGTGTTGTAAAATCCTCTTTTAAAAACTGCTCACGAATAAAACTGAATGGGAAGAAGGAGCAAAGTATCAGGGAAATGTTGGCAGAACTATGCTTTCAAAATGTAAAATGTGAAAATTTGTTGGCAGGCAGAATAGATTGTTTTAGGTAGGGCATAGATCATGTGCAGATTATGTGGTTCTTTTCTTGTTGAGAGAACAAGATACGAGGTACCACAAGTGCTTTCAACCTGGCAGGTTTGCATGGAGGGATGGGCCCTTCTTGGTTTTGGTCAGGGGTTACACTGCAGGACAGAGAAGGAGGAATGCACAACTACTTGTATTTTCTTCAAAAGAACCATGGCAATGTGGCCAAGGAAAGGGTCTGTGATGCTTCCTGATGCACCCCTGTCCTGGGAGAGCAAGACTGCTGCTTGCTCTGTAACTGGAGTGATTTCCCTTGCCCTCTGCACAGAGACCCTCATTTCTCTTTTTCTCAGCAATGGAGAAAACAGTTTCTTTGTTGGGTTTCTCTTTGCCTGAGCTGGAGTTGGTGAACTGATTTGATATGACAGTATAGCTACAATTGCAGAAAAAACAGGAAGAATGGCACTTTTTTTCCCCAGGATGCTCCCTCCTGTTCTATGATTTATTTGGCATGTTGAAGTATTAATGCTTCATGTGCAGCAGAAACTGATTTTTGATATAGGAGTTTTGCTAGAGAAAGCATTATAGACCATACAGTGCCAGCAGGATTTTGGAAAAGAAGTGGAGAAATTGTCTTTTTAAGAAAAACCAGTGAATGCTATCCTGGAAGCTTATATACCAACTGGGTTATCACAGTGAAGGTAAGAATTAGTTTCAAGATACTATCTGATGGTGATGAAAACATTGAGAGTGTGACATTTGTTTGTATCCTGAACAATCACCTTGTAGAAGACAGCACAAGCTCATCCAACCTAGGATTGGTGCATCAGCTTCCAGCAGGTTCCTTAGTACCAGGTAGAAGATGTTTCACATACCTTTTGTAAGGGTGGATTCTTCCAGCTTTTTGGAGTGTATTACTATTAGTGGGTTGAATGACTTTGGTCTCTGGTTGCCCACGTGCAAACAAGCACAGGAAGGAGGGTGGGGGAAATTAATACAGGCCAGTGTTTCTAAGCCTCTGGTTGTGCACTTGGTTCTTGATCAGACTTCTCTTGTATTTGTATTTAGACTCCTCAATGAATGAAGCTAATTAGACTTGGTTAAGCTGATAACACCAATGCAAGAACCCAAAGCTGAGCCCTCCTTTTCTTTGTCAAAGAAAATCAATATTTTCATTCTTCCATAACCTCATTGCTCTGTTTAGCAAGACCAAGCCTGCATTATGCTGAAACTTATGCACATAATTAGAGCTTTGGGAATTTAGAGGTATTTTATCCGTAATTAAAATTAAAGTGTTCAAGAGTAGAGATTTACTTTCTATGGTTTTCTGCATTCTTAATATAAAAGAACAAACCCAAAAATACAAGTAAAAAGAATTAACTCCAGATCTAGAAAGACTTCCCTGGAAGCTGTCCCAGTCAGGCTCTTGTACTGGCAATTCTGACCTTTCTTTACATGGAAGGCCACACGAGTGCTTCAGTTTCACTGACTGAAAGGAGGCATCAAAAGGGGAAGATTCCAGATGAAACCAGGATAACACTTCCGGTAAATATCTCATTCCACAAACACTTGTAGTGGGATCAACGCCACATCTTCTGGAGAAGAGTAATATCAAAAGGGAATTACAAGCTGCACTTATGCACGTTTAGCTGTGTTTAATTGCTGGCACACTTGAATAAACTGTTTTTGGGAGTAATAGTTACATGATGTTCTCTGATGTGCAATAGATTTAGGGAAATGTTGGGAAAGGTTTGGTTCTCATACAGTGCAGCAGCTCCCACTGTCTTTTGGGACATTAACTGGCTGCAGTTTTTTAGGGCTTTGGCAGCAATAGAAATCCTGCCCTGGCTTTGTGTAATTGCCATTGAACATGGCAAATCACGTCCCTCCCTGGACACACAACCTTTGACTATCCCCTGCCTTTCCTTACAGCACTGGAGATGAGAGTGCTCAGAGCAGCACAGAAGCATCCCTGTAGGTGATTTTCAGTAGAAATACTGGTAAGAGCTACAGCTAAGTGATTTGACTTGGCCAAATAAAATATTTCTAATGCTGGTCAGAACTGTGCACAATCTCCGGTAATATTTGTGTTGTAACCCCAAATCTCTTGATGTTTAGTAAAAGCAGTGTTGTCTGAATGGTGCTAGAATATTGACAGTGAAAAAATTGTTTGAAAAACAGTAAGAAGACCTGGTGTAACTTAATCGCTTTTATTGTAGGTGAAGCATAGTGCAGACAATGTAATCATGAACATACTCCCCAGTTTAAGAAGCAGCATTTTGGGCTGCAACTGTGAGCAAATATATTATAAACAGCTTCAGGGAGAGTTGAAGGGAACTGCATCCTTGAAAAGAAAGTACCAAAGACAAAACTCGCATCAACACCAACAGTAGGTAAAAGTATTCCTAAGTGTTTAGGGTCGGAGGAGTTTTTAGGGAAAACTTCAAGAAAAGAGTGTACATCTTATCTATATTCATCCTTGGTTCTGTTTGCTTGCAGTGTTCTCTGTCTTACAAAGGAGATTCGCTTTTGTGGGGACAGCTGGGACTGGGATGGCTTATTGTCAAGTCTCAAATGTCAATGACTAATGCTGATTTACATGCAGATTGCCTCTCAGCTTTATTTTATTTGGTTATTTATTTCTTTCTGGGAAATGCTGTCATTTGCTTCTGAGGAACAAATCAATGAGAGGGCAATAAAGATGTAATCTTATTGCCGAGTCAGGAAAAAAATTAAAATTAAAAAATAAAAAGGAGGGCGAGATAAGCATTTCAGCAAATGTAGAGCTGCTGGTAGTTCTTCCATTCAGGTGTTTGCCAGATGTCAGTCTATGTGGGAAGAATGCATGTTGCTGCAGATCTAGAGCTGCTGTCGAGCCCAGGCTGTGTGTTTAGTCTCTGCTGTTTGAGTTAGCCTGAGTTCTTTACTGTTGGTATGAAACAGCTACCATAGCATTAGCTCTGTTTTCTGACAGCCAAAAATGTGAAATCCTGTAGCTCTCACCATCTGGCTACGAGCAGAAAAGGTGTGTTTTGGTTTTTTTTCATCGGAAATCTCTTCTTTCCAGAGTGTTCCAATTACAGCTCCGTGCCTTATTGACAAAATTAATCTCTTGTAGGCTGCACATCCCCTGGATTCAGTGTGGTAATTTGGTTTGTTATCTTCTTCTTCTCTCCAGTCTGTCCCCATCAGCTGCTCTATGACACTGGACGCTCTGAGGGGGAGGAATCAGCTTTTAGCTCTGTATCTTTACACTGACTTTGCAATCCTTTTTTCCACCACGAAGAATGTTTGTTGCTGATGATTATTTATGTTCATAAAAAAATTGGCTTAATATTTTTACGGATTTCTTGTTGAACTTGGCAAGTTAACGTTTTGGAAGTTACAGACATACTGGTGATGAGAAAGCTTGAGGTACAGCCATTGGAACTGAAATGTTATTCACTACCAGATTTATTTTGCTTGGTAGTTTCCAAAATACAATTGCAATGTCATCAGTCCATGGTCATGTTTAACTTCCACTGACTTCAGTGGGAATTTGGTCCCCAAAGTGTTCAAAAGTGACAAACTGGAGACCAGAAGTAAATGGGTTTGCGTGAATAAGCCACTAGATTTGATGTCAAGAGATCTGGGTTCAATTTCAAGCATGCTGGCGAGGCTCCAGCTTTGGATCCAGCCTCACCTAATCCATTAAAGATGAGCAGACATGTTACAAGCCTTGGGTCCACATGTTCAGCTCCTTGCTGAGCTCAGCCTTGTGTGGGTGTGTGCATCTGGGAAATGGTGCTAATAACAAGATAGTCACACTTGCAGTTATCCAGTCATATAAAACCTGAACATAAAAAGTCTGGTTAGGCTGGGGTAAATGCTTATCTCTTCAGATTTATTGCAGTCACTTAGTCTATGCACAGCC
Source organism: Pachyramphus minor (assembly GCA_013397135.1). Taxonomy (NCBI): domain Eukaryota; kingdom Metazoa; phylum Chordata; class Aves; order Passeriformes; family Tyrannidae; genus Pachyramphus; species Pachyramphus minor. Next base: position 483,023 of record VYXB01003697.1, read on the forward strand.
CTCATGAGGACTCAGGAGAGTCAGGAGATTTATAAATAACAGATGAAGCCACTATGCCACAGTCCAGCTCTTGGGGATTTATAGCTAAACTGCATTGATTTTTATTCCCCCCTTTTCTTTTTTCCCCCAATTTGAGAGGCTAAGGACATAAGAAATGATCACAAATTGATGGTGACCCTAAAAATCACTTTCTAATGGTGATGAAAATCTCTTATTAAAGATTTATGTGGAGCAAGGAACCAGGTGACAACTATTTCTGGTGCTGAGTGAATGTGCCTCAGAATAAGTAAACATTCCTGATGGGATAAATGTTCTTTCTTAAGAATTTTCAATAATTAGAGAATTTTCTTAATTATAGTCAGATATCTAACCACTAATTACTCCGCTAAACTGTGCTCTGGTGGCAGGAGAAGTGCAAAAACAAATTTACTTACCTATTAAAATCTTTATGTGTCTATTACTGCCACCAGTCTGTGGCTCCTCAGAAATATAGACTCTTATTGATGGGATCCCAGATGCTAACTAGAATTTAATTTAGTTAAATGGTTTGTAATACAGATTGTATTTCTCCATGGGTATACACCAGCAGAACAAGATAAAACCGTTACCAATTATTTAGGCTTTTTTTTTTTTAACCTACTTGCACCCTTCCTTCTTGAATTGTAAATATAAAATATTTACAACTATTTATGTAAAATATAGCTTTTTTTGTGTGTGTGTCAGAAAATCTGCTGCCTATGCTATAAAGTTGCTTCCAATGCTGTCATTCCAGTTGCAACTGTCCAGCAGTTTATAAGACATTACATCTGGCTCTACTTATCTTTTTAGTAGATTACACTAAAGTGAATCCTTAAGGCTAAACCCTCTAATTTACTAAAACACATGCACATAAAATTACAGCTGTCTCACCAAGGCTTTCATTGATTTGAACAGAACTGGGATTCATTTAAATGGTTCTAAAACCTAGATAAGCAAACTTCTTTCAAATCCAGAGGAAAAAAAACACAAGTAAAATAGCAAAACCAAAACACCCCCAACCTGCCAAACAACCCTAATTACCAGTTTATTGATTGGCTCTTCAGTGCCTTATTCTTTATGTCTGCTGACACCATCTCTCCCAGATCCCTTGGTTCCAGTGGTAGCTAGGTGTGCTTCCCACAGAGGGACCATCTTGTCAGCAAATATGATGTTTTCTGTCATTGTCACAAGTATCACTCATAGAAGTAACTACTGGGTAAGATTCACCTCTCTGAAACTTAACAGTCTAAAAATTAGACATCTAACTTAAGTTGGAGGTTGGGCATTCATTGTCTGTAAAGTACAAAGAGAATGTAGATAAGGCCTATAAATAATTTTTATGCATATTGAGTTGAGATAGGAGCCTGCTTCCTCTCTGCAGATTTTCTGCTATTAAAAGACCCCCTTCTACTTCCTGCACACACTTCGGAATGAGGTATTTTCCCTGAAAAGTAGATGGGAATATTTGAAGAGGTGCAGGAGATTTGAAGCATCTGCTCTGGGGACTGGTGTACATCTACTCAATTCCACATATTCTCACTTCATACAAGTGCCAATAGTTTTACACCAGATGTGGAACCCCCTCAGCATCCTAGATTATAACTCACAGGAGCATGAGGCTCAAGAGGAAACATGGAAAAGGATATGTAAAACATTAAGCAAAAAGGAAGTGAGTTTCCTTGAAAGGCTCAGTCAGAAGCTGTTCAATTACCTTCCCAGGAACTAATGCCCCCATTTTGCATTTTAAGTCTCATTACCCAGTTCTGTCACCCAGTTTAGTGTTGCAAAGTATTCAGGCATTGCTGCTGCTGAATGTTAGGGAAACCACCAGAATCCAATTAAAAATCTCCTCAGCATTATGAGAAACAAAGAATTGGCTTTCAGGAGTACTTACAGCAGTTTGCCCAGAAACATGCTGTATTTCCCACCCCCAGCCTTTTCCCTGCTGCCAGGCCCTGTGTGCATTTCCAAATGGAGTCTGTGCAGTCAGCAGTTACAAATATGATGCAAGAATTGGTGGAAAGAAACTTTCCAGCTCATGTGATAAACAACTATAGATGATCATAATCCATAACCAAACCCTCTGACTTTTCCCTTAGGAGAGTGGATGTGAGAACAGCACATGGCAGATGGTAGTGGCTTTGCTTACTGCAGTGCTTCCCATCTCCCAGTACACTCATGTGCTTGGCTGACAGGTGCAGGAGCCTGCCTGGCGCTTTTTCTTTCCTGTGCTTCCACTGATAGCACCGGAAAAAGTTGGTTATTTCAATTAAAATGGTGAAGATGTATTTTACACTGGATAGTTGTAGCATTATGTACTGCTGTGATGTTGAAAAGTGGAATTGGTCCAAGGCTTCCCCACAGTGTTATTTGTTTCCCAAAGTCCATCTCCAGCCCAGCCAGGTGTGTGTTTGCCATTCCTGTTATGGGAATTGAAATCAGAGCTGGGAGAAAGATGAAGAGACAGGAAGATATTTTGTTACTCGTTGTGCTCTGTGGACAGGAGGGCTTTTTCAGCATTACCCACTACCCCTTCACCCTTTCTTTGCCTCAGCCATTGCCCCAGGCTGGGGTTTTGGAACTCTAATGAGGCCAAAGAAGGGTCAGAGACAGTTTGCTGACCTGGCAGTGTGGTCTGATTTGCTTTAGGGTAAGGCTGCTCTAATGGAGAGATTGATGTGTATTCTTACTGGTATAATACACAAGCTTTGTGTATTTGCCTATGTATCTGTACCCATATGGAATCATAGAATAGTTTGGGTTGGAAGGGACCTTAAAGATCATCTCGTTTCAACCCCCTGCCATGGGCAGGGTCACCTTCTACTATCCCAGGTTGCTCAGAGCTCCACCCAACCTGGCCTTGAACATTTTCAGGGACAGGTCATCCACAGCTTCACTGGGCAACCTGTGACAGTGTCTCATCACCTGCAGAGAAAGGATTTCCTTCTAATATCGAATCTAAATCTACCCTCCCTCAGTTTAAAAACATTCTCCATAGACCTTTTACTCCATGCCCTTGTCAGAAGTCCCTCTCCAGCTCTCCTGTAGGCTGCCTCTTGGTGTGTGTGTCCCTGCAGCATTCTGGCAGCAGCTATTTGAGCAGACATGCCTGATGTCTACCACTCAAACACAGAGCACACTGTCTCACCTGCAGCCTGGGAGCTCCTACCCCCAGGCTAGAGGAGGGAAAAGGTGAATTTACACCTGGGTGGGAGAGACCTGTCCCTTTCGTGCCTCTCTTGTTGGAAGCTCCATTTTTCTCTCCCATTGTTTCTGTCATTTCTCCAGGACAAATACTCAAAAACGCCAAATGACTCAGGAACCAAATGTTATTTTCAGACTGAGCCAGGTGCTGTGGTCCTTCCTGGCCTCCTAAATCTTATTAAAAATGACAAGGAAGTGTTCAGAGAACTGAACTGGTAATCTTGCAGTGGTATTTCAAGTCCTGCTTCAGCAAAAATTGTTTGAGCCTTTATTCAAGCATTGTGCAGTTAAGCATGTATTTAAGTGTTTGGCTGAACCAGACCCCATTTAGCTTTAGAGCATTTAGATTTATTATATTTTTGTAAGTAAGTTTCAATAATTTCATCTGTCTCCTCTGGATAACTTGAGGTGTTTTAAAACAGTCTTAAGGATGTTGGTCTAAAGTTTGCTGTCTGCATCAGAAATGTTTGAGAGAGCTACTGGAATCATAAAGAGAAAATGGACCTAATACTTTGCTAAAGAGATGGTAACTTGTTGGCAGAAGGTGGTGCTGTTACCTGATATTAAAGCAGATAACTAAGTCCCATGTCAGTGAACTTCTGCTAAACAAAGTCCCTGAGTAGCAGAGAGATTTTTTTTCCCCCTCCCCCAGCCACAGATGTGATACGTGAATAGATACAGATGAGGTTTCCTGGTCTCTGAGATACAATAATCTTCTTAATTGGAAGGCAGATGGCCATGTCAACTTTTCTTCCAACATAAAGTAGAATATCAGGTGAACTTTGTTCTTTAGAGAAATAAACACAGCCATACTGTGCTTTTTAAAGGGAGCAGCTGATTTCACTGATGTGTATATGTGGCTTGCATTGAACAAAAGCAAAAAGCAAAAAATGATTGATATAAGGGACAGCTGAAAGTTTTTGAAGTGGGGTTGTTTTTTTTCTTCGTGAGCACCATGCTGTCACACTTGATAATACCAGAAGTCAGGTGAGCAAATTTGGAAAAATCCAAAGGGAGGTTTTGGATGGGAAAACTTCTTTTAAGTTCTGCCTCATGCTTTGATAAAACAGTGGGTACGTGTGAAATGACAGGTGATGCAGAGCAGCATGTTGGGTGGATGGAGCAATTCACATGTGTAACACATAAATCACTTCTTGGCTTTTCAGAATGATTTCAAACCTCCCAAAACATCTAACATCTTTCTGAAAAGAAATGATGAAATGTAGCTAATTATATAATTGGGTAATGAGACTGATTTTTGAAACTTCAGGATATGCACAGATCATACTTTCAAGCTTTACATCACAATCATAAAAGATATTTCTTTTGTATTTAGTGGAAGTTTATTTTTTTGCACCTAATCCTATGCCTGTGGGACTTACGGCAATGTAGCAAGACAGAGGAGGAAATAGAAATTGTTATTGTATGTTTTCTCATAAAGATGTTACTTGAGTGGTTAGAAATTGTGAAAATGGAATGTTTTACCTACTTCTGGACTAGAACACTCAAAAATTATTGTACTTTCACTCCACTAACGGTTCCTGATTTAGAAAATATTAGAATGTGAGAAAGGCTCGCTGAAAATATTCACTGGTGTCAGAAATTGCAATCTGTATTCTAAATTATTTTGATAAATTTTCATATTCAAGAGATTTGGAAAATTTTCATGAAGGGAGGCCAAATTTCAAACCTTTCCAAATCTCTTGGCCCATTGCTCATCCTTCAGTGATTTAAGATCATTTTAGATACAAGCCTCTATAAAAGAGAAAAAAACTTCATATGTGCTAAAGATTAAACAGTGAAAAAAAAAATCCAAATCATGAAATAGATCTTTCAGGACTCTTGTTATCAGCTAATCTGAATCAGCAAGGAAAGCAGTAGTGGATTAGGAAGGGTTAGAAATGTTTTTGCTCCTATGAAATAATACCCCGTTTGGGTATTGAGGGGCTTGTGATACCATCAGTGACCAGAGCTAAGCAGAAGCCCTGAGGGATTGTCTGGACTTTACATTTCAGAGATTAATTTGTACAGTTGTCTTGTGCATTTTGAGTCATATTTTCAAAATTCTGAAAGCTTGGCATTGATCCTTTTGTTAGAATAGTTCCATGGATGTACAAATATCCAAAAAATATCTGCACATTGAGGGTTTGTGTGTGTGCTGGCCTTTGAAAGTCTGAGTTTTGGAGACAAGGCACTGTGCCATACCTTCAGAGAAGAGAAACACAACTGGTCAGATGCCATTTAAGATACAGTTGAGCCTGAGACTGAAAGGCTCTTGCACAATTTTCAGACTTTGAACATAAGGCTCCTTTTTTTTTTTTCCCCCAATTGGATTTCACGGTTGAAACTGGGTATAAGCATCTTGAGACTAGGGAGCAAATAGCTTTTTATGGAGATTTGAATTACATTTTACACTTGAAAAATCAGTCTAAGCAGACAGTGAAATGGCCTGTCTTTTTGTCTCTGTGCCAGTCCTCTGCTGCTCTCTCCCTTGTCTCAGCAGGTTACACTGCCACGGCACCTGGAGCAAGGTGTGGCTGTGGCAGGGCAGGGGACAGGTACTAAATGGAAAGAAAACATTTAGGGCTGATGCTGCCTCCTCCTCTGAAGACCTCCTTTAAATAAATTTTTAAAGCCTGTGAGGATTTTGGCTCTCATTTATCCTGACTTGGTCAAGTGATACAGGAAAGAGCTGTGGGCTTGCTTAAGGTTTCCTCTGCGAGGTCCTCAGCATGAGCAGTGGTATCACCAGCACCTTTTCATTCGCTGCACTTCTCCTCTGCTGACAAACATCCTCACCACTTTGGTGGACTGTTTAAAGTCTGTGTCCAATGATTCTTACCATTCACCTAATCATCATCACATGGACCTTGTTCTTTCTGTATGCAAACATCCAGCAGTTTTCCATAGCTGATGCTGGGTTTGGAAACACAAGTGGAGCAGGATATCAGGTAGTCCTGAATTTGCCTGCTGTGCTCAGTGCTTACACTGGAATAAATCACTCTGAATTCACTATGGTTTCCCATGGTGTCTCCTGAGAGATGTATCTTTGTTCGATTCCACTTTTGGTGATCTATATCTACTGCAGAGATTAGCAAATTTATCTATCAGTTTGTTTATGAACTGAAGAGTTCATAAGGTTGATAGATATTTCCTATTTTTTGTGACTTTTGATGCATCTCTGGACAAAGGGGTGATTTTACTGTTATTTTCCCTCAGAGCATTACTCCAATTCAGGGCCCTAAATGAAAATTGGTAAGCACAGAGCTTCAAAACCTCAATTCTCAGTTGTCAGTAGGAGAAAAAAAATATCAGCCTGATGGTGGCACAATCTAACACTATAAATCACATCTACTCAGGTGAGTTATCCTGCTCCTGTGGAATGCAGTTATGTCAGCTATGATCATGTTTTCCCATTTTTTTATGTGAGTTGCTGAAAAGCAAACCTTTCCCACAACTAATTGTATCTGCTAATTACCAGTGGAAAAGCAATTATCTGCAAGTGATGCAATTCTTTGGGAAGGCTTTTTTAATTGGCAAAAAAGGGGAAAGAAGCTCTTCTGTGGATGCTGTTTTCAGAAGAATCTTCCCAAATATTGTACCTGATGTATCACATTAGACACATCAGATTGGGTTGCATCAGCAATGTTGCATTACATCACATCACCAAGGTAATGTGCTGTGACAGACTTGCAATGCAATGTGTCAGCTGCAAAATGGGGAAAGATGTGATTTCCTGAACAAAATGCTTCTTAAGCTTCATGGTATTTTCTCCCCCTCTAACTAAACAAGTGGCTGTTTATGTGTTGGGGTATTTCTTAAGAGACTTAATTGCCTGTTGAAGAATTCTAAGCATTTCCCTTGTTTCCCGGCTCTCCATTGATTATTAACAGGTCTAGAAAGAAAGGTATTTTTTGCTACTTGCATTTCGATACCCAAGTTATAATATACCTGTATGCCCAAACTTTCAGTAAACTGAGAAAGCACTTTCCAGAAGGAATGTTTTTGGAGTGGTGTGTGCCCAGCCAACCTCACAAAATAAACACTTGTCATCTGCACCCTGTTCTTTGAATGATCTTCTGATCAAATTCAGTTGATGGAGTTGTGAGCCTTTGACAGAAGACTTTGTTGTGGCCCTTGGAACAGAGCAGAGAAGTTGGAAATAGGTGAACTTCAGGTGTAGCTGTGGAGGTAGGGGATGTAGAGATGAAACTGCAGTGCAGATGAAGGAGAAAAACTTAAAACTGTTAAGCTCTTTAGAAAAGGAGGAGTTATGAAATCCATGTAAAAGCAAAAAATAATTTTTTTAGCATCTTTTCATAATCTGAACTGTTAACAATAACATACAGCTTCAGTTTGCCTCCTCTTCCAGTTACTTTTAAAAAAAATTGCCCACTTTTGATGAGCTACCCAGTGTTGTCTTATACTGAGCATCCTTCCAGACATACATTATGCTTCAGTGAAACATCAAAACCAATTGACAGAGAATTTCTGAAGAGGGAAGTGTTATACAATAATGATGAACATATTGTCCTCAAGCTGTGGAGGTTAACAACCCCAAATTGCTTTGGTATTTGTACATACTGAAGTAAGAAGAATTTATATGTTTGCTCTCGTTTCAGTGGGCTCTTGTGATTCATTACATTGGCACTTCAGAGTTCAGAATAGTCACTTGTTTCCTGCAAAGCAGCACCCTTAACTGTGTTACTGTTTAGTTGCTCATTATTGTCCCAATTCTTTCTTTTTTATTGCTGCACAAACAGACTTTGGTTTCACAGCAACTTGCCTAATTCTGCTTTCTGTAGAGTTCATTGTCAGAAGGATCAGGGTTCTGGTGTACTCAGAAAGAAATCAGCTAAGTAAATCTATAATAGCTTTGCTGCTTAAACAATGCCTTGGGTCATTAAAACTAAAAAAAATAAAGTTGTTTCTGTACCTATGGATACCTTTCATTTTTGTTCAATAGGGTTTTTTATAAAATGGCAGCAGGCATGTAGAAAACATTTCCTTACCTTCTTGCTTACTTTGATTTAGTCTTTGAGGACAATACAGTCATTTTACAGTCTGTCCTGGGGAAGGGAAAGAACATAATTGCTGAGAAATGAATTGTGAGTTGAAAGTCTTTAATCTTTCCTTGACAACCTACACTCCTGCTTGCTCTAAGTACGTATAAAAAGAGGTTTTCAGGTGCCTAAAAATGCAAATACTCTTGCAATGTTTTTACATTTGGTTTTGGTTTGTTTTTTGATTGTTTTGTTGTTGTTTTGTTTTTGTTTTCTTTTGGTGTGTTTTGTTGTTGCTTTCTCTCCAGAAATGAATGGTAGACCCCTCCAGCCCTCTGCAAAAAATGCCATGTGCCTTATTATACCTATCAATTCCCCCTCTAGAAACTTTTACTGACCTAGATCCTCTTATTTCACTCAACCCCCTGGCTCCATACCCAAGCAGTGTCCAGGCAGTGCAGGGCCATCCCATATCATCTTGTGTTATCAAAATGTTTGCTTGCTATCTATCATAGGCATAAGTCATTCAGATCAATAACAAACAGTCTTATCTTTTAACCAAATAGTAATCATGCTTTCTATTTACAAGCCAGCTTTAACTCACAATAGCCCTTTTTCTGCATTCAGAACTCCTATTCTAAGCCTTTTCTTTAAACCTGATATTAATTCTGCCTTTTATGTCTAAAGCCAGTACAGCAGCACAATTAACTGCTTTACTTAACATGCAAGTTTACAAGTGATCTCTATGATACTACTGGCATTACGAAAGTTAGTGAGGTTAAACTGATTCTCATTACAAGCTGATCTTTACACACTCTTTGGTTGGTAGAACTAGCAGCAGACATGTATTGCAGAATTAATTTTAAGAGTCATAAGAAACATTGCTACATAATGGTGAGATCAGATGAGAATGGAAGAATCCATGCAAGTTTTAATCTCCGTCAACTCAAGATATTGTTTGGGCTTTATTCTGTGGTTTAAAATAAATCACACCATCAACATCTTGTTTTCTGGTCTTCGTTTCCTTCTGATTATAAATAAGAATCAGCTTTTCTTTTAGTGAGACTGGCAAGTAGAGAAGTTCAAGCTTTTCTGTTCACAGCGAACAAGAGCTACTTTTCCTCCTGCAGTAGGAAGACGGTGTTTCAGTTCTGTAGCTCTGTGGACTGATGCTACTTTGGTGGTGAGTTCACAGAGACACAGCCTGTTCAGATTTTGTGACAGATTAGCCAAAAGTATTCCAATATGAGACTGAGAGAGAAGTCACTCCGTGGCTTGTGATGGAATTAGGGAACAGACTGGTGATACACGTTGGTGAGTGACTGAAATGGTGACTTTCCCCTGCCCAACAAAACACGTCCTTGTAAAAGTAAAGCAGATAAACAGGTAAGTGAGCTAATTCTGTGCTTCACTCTGTGAAGAGCAGGAATTTAACAGAATTTTAAAAGAAGTAGAAGTGGCCGAGACCACAAATGACTAATGCATGACTAAGGTTTCTATAGAAGCTGTCAGGTGAAGGTAATGCTCTATTCTGGCTAGATTTATAAAGGCTGTGATCAGCAGGAGTGCCAAAATGGAACTCTGAGTTTCAAAAAGCTTGAGAATAAGGCTTAATTCCAGGGTTGCAGGGCAGATACCATATCTGGGTGAGATCTGTAATAGCAATGCCAAGGACAGGACATTAAAAAACACTTGAACCACCCACTCCCCTTCAGGAGGATCTCTGCTTTTGAAGCTCTATGCAATAGGCACCCAGGCAAACACTGAAAGACTTTAGCACATGGAGTAGCTGCTGAGGAAGCTGCAAGAAATCACTCTTAAAGAAGCAAGACTGAAACCAGCAGTGAGACATCTCTGGGTGGGGAGAAGAGGATGAAGAGATTACAGAAAATGGAAAGTTTCCATCTGGTTTGTAAATATTAATGTGGAGAATTCAGCACAGCAGTGTCTCATGAGCATCTTCTTTAGCACCCTCTTTTTGGGAGGTTGCTGGAGATTTGCATTGCTAATGTGCTTGCTTGAAAGTTCTCCCAGGCTTCCAGGGAAAAGAGGCAGATGTAATCTTTCAGGGCAAGGCAATAAGGTGCTTGAGTAATTTTACCTCTGTGTTCTAAACTGTGGATGTACAGGATATGAAGCCTTGGGGTTTCAGGATAGAAAACACCTGAACTTAGCATTCATTAAAGAGAGCTAGTTTCTAACCACTGTATCCTTGATAAGTAGCACATCAGTAGGAGGGCAAAATAACAATTGCTCTAGGCTTGGAGAAGCTTTTGCATTACTGCTACTCCAATTATTTCCTTTTTTACACATGTTCAGCAGTCTCTTGCCTCTGTAATTACCACACTGAACACTGCAGCTATTAGATACAGCTACGAGACTTTTAACAAGCCATCATTACTTGCTCTTGCTATCTTACAATTTAACAACAATATCTTTGAGAACCTGTGTTCCTTATTTTTCCTTTAAAACGGACATGTGCGTGTAAAAGCTGGTTGCAGCCACAGATTTTGCTAAGGAACAGAGCTGAGGGTAGAGCTGCAGGACGTGGAATCTGATGCATGTCGTAGTCCTGATTTGAATAGCCTAGTTAAAAGTTATTTGTAATATCTGTATTGGGCAATTTTTTCCTTTCATTGATAAATAGTGGATGAGGTGCTATCCCAGTAAAACCAAGCCTTAAGACCAGGAAGAGAATGGCCAAATTAGAAAGTATATTGATACCTGAAAGCCTCTGAGGTCATATGTAGATGTCAGGTATGAGGACAGCTGTGTACCAGCTTTCCTTGAACAACCAAAGAAGTGGGGAAGGCGGGTTGAGAAAGTCTGCCTTTACCCAGGTTTCCCTCTGTCTGGCAGTTTCTTTCCTCTACTCTATGCTCTTGTAATGGTACAAAATGCTAAAAGAGAGGTAATTTTTTTGTACATGCAGGCAAGCAGGAGCATGGTGGGCCAGGTTTCCTGATTAGCTGTGAATTTTCTGTGCTAACCCCAGGTGGCCAGGCAGAGCAGGCATTTAAAAGCTCATCCATCTCTAGTCTTACTGTCTTTGAATTTGCATAATTAAAAGTGAATTACTTGCTGTATTTTTAATATATGCAGTGAAAATGCATGAAAAGCTGAAAAATTATAGCAATCCAGTAATTCATGTCATGTCCCATTCAGAATTACAGCTTTCCAGTCCCAGCTCAAACACCGAGGATTTCCTGCCACCATAAAGCTATAATTGCTGAATTAATAACAGCGGGGTTTGGAGAGTAACTGCACAGGCTCTATGACCCAGGTAATAGAAATACTCATGTTAAAGTGAATTTGATACATGTGACTTAATCTATTTCATATTAGGCTCAACTAGCAAGAATCATTGCTTTCTTTGCCAGGGGATGTTATAAGAACTGCAGTGAGGTGTTTAGCTTAAGCCAGCTGTGTTGGTTAGCCAACGGGGATTAGAAATCAAATTTTCAGGGACAAGCCAGGCTAGTTTTCCTTCTACCAGAGGACTTGTACCCCAAATCTTTTAGTCTGCTCAGCACTTCTGGGAGGTGGAATTCTCCATCCAGCTGCAAAAGCATGGAGAACAGGATGCAAACGGAGATGGTGAAAGGCTTCTGCTAATGCTTCAGCACTCCAGGATTTTATTAACAAATACTACTAAAAAAATTAATCTTCCCCTTCACCTTCCAACTTGGAAACAAATTCTGAAGCCACAAAATGTGATGCCTCATGTCCCCCACAGCTATGGCACTCACAAGAACTGGGATGAAGGCACAGATGCATCTAAACACAATGATCAGAAGTTAACCAAAATGGCATTATCTCAGTGAAAAATTACTTTTTTCTTTTTATGTTGTTGTTGTTTGCATATTTGTTTTGGGCTGGGGTTCTTTTGGCTCTTTTAGGGATTAGTTATTGGAGGAAACTGGTGATCTGTTTGCTGTGACTTCCTCGGGTTGAAACTGGTACAACGGTCATTTGAACCTGTGGGCCTCCACATTTGTTTCAGCAGGTTTTGTGATTCTTGGTCACTGCTATAAGCTCTATTCAATCCATTGGAGATCAATTGGTCCATGTCAAAACATTTCCCTGTACCATGGAATTTATTTAGTGAACAGCTACTCATGTTGCAAAGCTCAAATGCAGCAAAAGTCAAGATGTGTGAGCAATCAGACGCTGAACTTCTCAGCTCAGGACAATGTCCTCTGCTGGGGATCTTTAAAATAGTCTCATTGAGATTGTCTGGACATTGTGGATAAAATGTGCTGGCAGTTTCAGGGGCCGGCAATCTGGTTCCTTTCATAAGAATTACCATCATTAATTAAAATCTCTCTGTCTTATTATTTCAGCTCTAAATCTCATGCAGGTTCATAAATAGTAACATTCAGTTGTCCTGGAAGAAAAGTTCATTTTTCTCCTTTTCTTTTTCTTTGTCACTGCTCTCAGTCTCTGCCCTCTCATGGCTTAAGGTAATTAAACTTCCAAAGTCTGGTCACCTCTCTGAAATATTTAAAGGTAATCAAAGAGATTTTCATGTTTCTTTTGCCTGTAAAAATCCATAAGAATTTTGAACAAAAAGGCTGTGCTTTTCCCTTCTGCAAATAACTGGACGAGAGGGGCCAGGGATCCCAGGGAAGGGATCAGTTCTTTCCACTCTGGTTCACTATTAGCCAGACCCTGTGCTACTGAGTTACAGTTCTAAGAGCAAACATTTCAAGCCTTATAGCTTGCAGGCATTTTGAAAGGTGTTTAACCTGATCTTTGTAATTACCTCTTTGCCATTTAATGCTGAGATTACAGCATTTACTGTTGGATGTAGATAATTCTCTCAGCTGAACTTTTGCATCCAGCAAATCATTTTTGCAGAATATTCTTGTGGAAGACAGTCACTGAAATTTGTACATGCATGAATGCACACAGGCAGAGTAGCTTGGGCTGACTAATGTTATTGGTGAGGAGAAAAATCTTCCCAAAGCCAGGTATGTGCAGCACTATCACCCAAAAGAGCTGAATACAAGACCTGGGAATTTTAAGAATCAATATAAAACAGCAGTGCTGAGGAAGAAGAAGATCCTGTCTTGGGCAGCTTGAAGTTGAAACAGGGACATCTTTCTCAGCTGCCAGCAAGGTGATCATTTTTGTCAGCTCACTGAGCTTTCCTGTGCAGATGTTTAACTTGCTGGCTGATGTTTCCTTCAGTTTTTCTTTATGACGTGTCAAGTTTTGGTATCAAACACAGCTAAAGGTCAAAGTAAATCATGAATGAAATTCTACCAACTGATATTCAGTGAAGACAAAAAGGTGTGTCAGAGGCTAGTTCACAATGCTATCCCTAGATAGGGGCCATCCATCCCTTTCGGAGGAGTCTCTGTGCTTCCCCCTCAAAGCTGCAGGTTTACCAGCCTTATTGACAAGAGCTTTAGAATATGACTGGGATGACACTAATTTCACCATTAAAACAACAAATTGTACCTGAATCACTGCAAGGATTTGGGGAGCTTCTCTGAATGCTTTTAATTTAAGGAAAAAAATATCTAACTTCTTCCTCCGAAAATACAGAGATGCCAGAACCTGGATTTGCTGCTCCAGCTGTTTTCTTGTTTTGTTACATGCTGAGGGAAGACAAAATCAAGGTTTAATGCCCGTTGTAAGCACAGGAGGACAAGTTCTGTCTATGGCACAGCTCACAGGCTGGAAGGCTCTGTTAGATCTGCCCTTCTGATCAGCACCTCATGTCAGTATTGGATTCCTGCTTGGTCCAGTGTGCAAATCCTTTCTGGTTTCGCAGTCAATACAGTTCAGCCAAAGCTGCCATTTATGGAACATTTACAAGCAAGACTTTCACAAGCAACACTTTTAATGGCTGTGAGGCCTGGAATCAATGGTGTCTATCAAATCAGCTGAATTCTGCTTAGAAGCAATTAGTTCTGTGAGCCACAAAGACAACAGTGCCCGTGTTCTGCATTTATCTCTGGATAAATGGAGAGCTCATTTGTCTAGTTACCAAGGTGCCTATTTCATAAAATTTTTAGGAATGTTAATACCTTGACTACACACAGTCACACTTATTGAGAGAGGCTTTGTGATCATATAAAACTTGAGAGAACATAAGAAGAATCAGTTTTCTTGGATATTTGCAGCGCTGTCTGTACCAGAAAGGAGTGGCAGAACTGAAGGAAAAATACGTGTCCACAGATCACAGGCAGAAGAGTATTTTGAAGAAGAGGTATTTTGAAATACTTTGATGGTAACAAGGATGTTGTCTCCTCTCCAGTGTTGGGGTTTTTTTAAAGCTCAATAGGCAGCAAAATGAAATGTTGTACGGTTTTATCAAGCACAGCACAGTCACTGATATTATACTTGCAATTTCATGACCTGGTAAACAGATACCTTTGTGCTTAAGGGTCTAAGTGTCAGCAGTGTAGAAAACTGATGATTATGCTGCTTTGTGAAATAGAGGCTCCTTCATAAGAAATGTATCGTACCTGAAGCAGCATCACTTGATATTTGCCCTTGTAAAGCATGACCCTGTGACCAGTGCTTTTAGTAAGGTAAAAAATGAGAAGAACTGGTGGGACAGTTAATCTGGAGATACATCTATATATTTCAGCATGAGCTGTATAGAACATATACCACCTCTTTGAATACAGTGATTCAGCATCACATGCTAGTACTGGATTCTTCTCTTGGTCCAGAGTACAAGCTTTATGGTTTTCAATACAGTTTTAGCCAAAGCCTGTCATTTTTCTGTAAGAAAGACTTCCAAGAACAACCCTCTTTGTGGCTGTTAGGCTCTGAAATGATGGTGTCTATCAAACCAATTGAAAAGTTGATTTCTCTTGATGGGTGCATTAAAACATCTGCAAGTCCTTCTACAGGTATAGCTAATTTTATAAATTACCCAGAGATATGAGGGGAATCTAGCTGTTGAAGAAGGGACTCCCTAAATATTAGTTTTCACAGGAATCCTTTTACTTTTACCAGGAAAGGGTGGCTTTATTTTATTCTCACTGTGTCTTATCTAATGCGTTATTGACACTATTGCATTTGCTTTCAAACACAGTCATTAGACATTTAATTTGCAGCAGCTGTAATTTATATTTGTAATTTTGTCTAAGATCAATAAAGGAAACTAAAGAGATTTATAGTCCTAGTTTCAACTAAGATAAATTGAAACAGACTCTATTTCCTTGAAAAGCTTTATTTAACCAGCATTTTGAAAGAACAAAATGAATTAGATGAGATATTTGCATGCAAGCGTGGGTAAATAATCCCTTGTGTCTGGAAGAAATATTGGAAAGAATGAACATGGTCAGTGTGTTCTTCTCTGAAATACAAATAAAGTCCCTGGAAATGCTACCTTAATGTAGGATCTAATGGGAGTCAAGGAACCATTTCAAAATGCTTCTTAGCAGTAGCAGTCAATAAATATCCTGGAGATCTGTTGTATTAATACTGCATAATAAGACCGTAGCTGCATGTTTTAGATACTGTCAGGATCAGTCTGAGAGTGGAAAACGAGACCCCGAAAGCACAGCCCTGCCTTATTTTACAGCAGTCCTTGAACATGGATTGCAGAAATGTGTTAATAATTTTTGAAAAGTCTGTGTTCATTTATGAAATATTCATGTTCCAAGCAGTGCCTCATGCATGGGAAGAGGTGCCTCTCCCATACAGCAATTAGCTGAGGGATTATGCTGAGCAGAGGAGACATGAGCAGTGTCAGGCCAGCTCAGGGCTGTAGTGCAGCTTCAAAAAAGTCTGATGGGGGGGAGGCAGAAATGCCTAACGAACCTTTCCCTTCCTGCACAGCAGCAGAACAGGATGCTGGATCAGTGCCCAAGAGAGCTGAAGGCTGGGCATGGGGGATGTCACTGCAGCTGGCCCGGAACAGGGCACAGTTTAGCAGCTTGTGGCTGTGCTCATCCCCTTCACTCTGAAGCCTTTCAAACATGTGTCCCTGGGGAAGGGAGTATATTCTTTTTCCACCCTCTGTTAATTTGACTTATTCCTAATCCAGCTGCCTTTTGCCAATAGACTGCTGGCAGTGCTGTGCCAGGGCACGTGTTGCTCTACTCTGTGATGCAGCCAGGCTTGAAATTTCTGTTGTTTTGCATAAAGCTTCACTTTGTACTGTCGTGTGATCAAATTAAAAAGGCAGATTTTATACTGAAGGAAAAGATAACCTGTACTTCTCTGTGGCATGAAGTAGAAAGTTCTATAATAAGACCTTGACTTTCTCCATTAGGAAGCTGCATGGGTTTTTTGGATAAGTTTTTCAGCATGATTGTTTTAACTTGGAGTTTTGCCAAACTACTGGACCCTTACTGGGTTTCATTCATATGTCTTGAGCCCTCCCTTGTCTTAGAGCTCCTGAATGTGTGGTGTTCATGGACCCACATGAACATGGATGCTGTGTGGCATGATGGAAGACAGGGAAGGGAAATTCTGTTCCAGCCTGCATGTAGCTCATGTCCCTCTGTCAGTCTGGAAAGATGCAGGTGAAAGATTCTGCAGGTGTTTTTACCTATGGGGAGCAATCCAGGCTGGAAAGTGGTGAAAAACTAATCTGTGTTATTCATAGATTGCTAAAGTGGGGGTGGGTAGGAGAGGAAAACTCCCCATTTTCTACACTTCAGCTTGTCTTATCCCATTTACAGAGATAGTAAGAGAAGAACCTGACCCAGCTGTGCATGTGTGTGCTGCACTTCATGAGGAGGATTTGTCTTTGAATGCTAATTGTAAAGGCAGCTACATACTGACCTGTGAGAGACATAATTTATCCTTTCTGTTCTTGTGGCTGGTTGTTTGAATTCAATTAATGTAATATGTTTTTAATAGTGCAGTGCTGCCATCTCTACAGTACCTTTTAAACAACAATTTTTGCTGCAAGCAGTCGACCAGCACCCTGTGTCTAGTCATGGCAGGGGTTGAATGCTAGCATTATGATCTTAGACTTAATGTGACTAATGTCTGAACTGCAACAAAGTGCTATATGGGCCATGAGATTGTAAAATACATAATTATTTTTATTCTTATAACTACTATTAATAATATTTGTATATATTTTAAGAGAATTACTAGATATGCCATCATGGGAAACAGGTGCAAGGGCCAGAATAGAGGCAAGAGAAATATGTGGAAGAAGACAGGCCTTCTTCTGAGGTCCTTCTCTTGCAAATGAATGACACAGAAGCAAATGTGTCAAGGGAAAAAAAAAAAAGAGTTACGGCTCAGCATCACATGGTGAATTTAATAGAAGAACTGAGAAGTAGCTTGTAATCTTGAACCACTGCTAGGCTTACATCATTATCCTGTTCATCCAAACAAAGCTGTGGCACACTGAAGCCCCAGGTGCTTTGTTTATTGTGTGCAATCAGTTCAACTTGTCATTTCACCTACACTTTCTATTACCCAGTGTTTTCCTTAGAAGCTTCTAACAAACGATTCAGGTGAAAGATTTCTTAAAATGAATAGCTATTCGTGAGTCAGTACATGGTATTGGATTTCACCTGCCGTGGTTTTTGGGAGAGAAAAACTTAGAAGGAACAATAGATAGATTTAAATGACTGGTAGGTTAGTTTGAGGACCTCCCAGTACCATGTAATGGCCCTATATCCTGTTGTCAGCCTGCTCTGTCTTCGTCTTGCAGGGCTCAGCCTACATGAAGGCAGAATGGGCTGTTCTTTTGTCACCACTAATGAGCCTGGGGGAGTTGATTTCCTCCCAGAACTTTATGGTTGTGTGTCCCTAGTATCTGTCCTCTTCTGCTGAGTAAATACTGTGTGGGAGTGCAAGGAGGAATGTCCGACTTTCAACTGTTTTAAGAGAGATGTTCTGCTCAGAAGGGTATATTTCTACTAAGGAGGTCTTCTACCAAGCATCAGCAGAGAGGCTTTTAACTCACATTGCAGCACAGTCAAAGCCTCTGGAGTGTCTTTTCTGGTGCATTACACCCCACATTATGCGGGTAGAGGGATGAGTATGACCATCCCCAAATTTAATACTCCCCTAAGATGGGCTGTTTTTTTCTGATTATTTTCAGAGCTTTCACTGAAACTGAAAGTAGGTGGATGAACACATGGCTGAACTGAGCTTTGGAGCCCACCAGTTCAGCTCACCAAACACCAGTGTTGGAAGTTACAGCTGCAGTCTGGAGATTGGCAGCCCCCCCACCTTCATGCACCTTCCCAGTGGGCAGGGTGGGATAGAGAGAGTGGAGATACATCTCTGTGGCTTAGGTCCCTGGGGTGAATAAATGAAAGAAATGGATGTTTAAGAGATGTGTGCCATTAAAGTCAGCATTTCAAGTTGCTAAATAATAGGCAGCATTTCGAAGCTCCTCCAGGGAGGAGGTTTCTGGTGGTAGCTCTCTCTGTGCCTCCCTGCTGTGAGTCATTGTGAACTCAAGTTCAGAGGAATTGGTACCAAGAAAAAAGCATTGAGATAATAACCTTGAAAAATCAGAGGACAGAAAAGGGGAAAAAAGGGAAAAAAATTATGCACTGAAAAGAACAGAACTACTTCACCCTAAAAGCATTCTGTAAATCATGGAATTGTGCTTCCCAGCTATATGCCTTTATCAAAGCCACCATCTTTTAAGGGTGTAGAGACGTGTGCATTGAGATTTAAGGACTGTACATATTGTGCCACACAGCCTAAGCCAGTGATTGGTATGCTGCCAGTTTGTAAAGCAACTCATCAAGGCAGTGGAAATGTTTTTAAATCTTATGCCTGCAATTATAAGGAACAATAATTTGTAGTGCCTCAGGAGAAACTGTGTGTTGTGATTTCCTTTCTCTAAGCATGCAGGTCTCTAGTGTTAAGAACACTGACATCTATTCAGGCATGTTTTACCTTTCTAAGAGCCATAGACAGTGCCATGTTGTGTGGGAATTTCGTGGTGTTTCCTAGCTGCTGGGCCTTCTTTTCTTGGAGATAAACATACATTGTGTTATTAAGAAAGACCCTTCAAGTTGCTGTTCCGATTTATATTCCCTTCTACACTGGTGCAGGCATTTATTGTTTGTCAAAGCTGACAGCCCTGGAGACCTACACTCTTTATTTATCCATGGAGTGAAATTCCTCTCTCTGTAGAGGGGATGCCAAAGGCACTAATTGTCAATGATGCTGTTGTTCACAAAAAATTTTCTTTTTCTATTTTCCATCCAGAATAATTTTGCCATGTGAAGGAGAACTCCTGAAATGGAAGCTGATTTTCAGAATATATCTAACAGAGGCAATGGGCCTTCAGCTTGGGAACCTGGATGAGCCCAAGTGAAGGTGGGGGGAAGAATGGAATACTGTCAGAGGTTGGATTTTTCTTCTGTGCTCAAAAGTAGAATGTTCTTTGTGGAGTGGACTTGAGAACTGGACTGTATAATCAGAAGCAACCAATAACCTCTATTTTGGCAGCAGGACCTGTATGCTTGTGACACTGTCCTTGTCGGGGGAGCTCAGGGCAGTTTCAAATAGGAGGTCTGGGCTTGCACACACCTTCACATTAGGGATTGTCACCATCACAGTGTAGGACTCAAATGTCAGAGAATTTTAGTAACTTTTTGTTAATCTGTTTAAAATTGTCTAATATACTCCAGCTGAGCATTTCTAGCTTTCTGCTTTTCCCTGCTCTGTATCCTTTACTCTCAGGCCTACCTGGTATTTGCTGGTCCAGACGTGACTCGTATGTCCCATCTTTAAGCAGTCAAAAATGTTGGGCATTCTATTCCTGTTATTTTTGGAACACCAAGAAGAAGAGAGAGGGAGATCTTGTAAGAGCAAAAATGCTTTTCTCACCTTGCATGTTGGTTTTAAATATGGTCCTGATGTACGACCATATTACAGCTTGCAAAAAACAGAATTCATAGAAGTGACCAAGTAGTTGCCAACAGCCTATAAAGAATAATGTTAAAGGGCTTTTTTATTTACTTATTTCCTTCTATAAAAAGCAGGTGGTGCAAAGGAAAAAAACTGAATTTAACAAAAAGCTGAATTTCTGTCTTCTCTATTACATTCCTTTAACAACTCTTTAAGTAGGCCACATCCTTCAGCCTTATTCATCTCTGAAATCCCAGAGAGCAGGAAGCTCACATTTAATCTAAGGAAAAATAGCAGCTTTGGCCCAGTGTTTGTTTTGCTCCAGTATTCTACAGGAATGGCTACAGGGCATCTACTTGAGAAACGTAAAAAACAAATTTATTTTAATTACATCAATTTATGTTCATTAAAAAGCCTCCTCAATAACTAACCCTGGTATTGAATTGTTTTGAATCTCTTCTTAATTCACTCACACAATGTTTATTCAATTTAATTGACAGCAAGGGTGAATTTATAGGACTATAATTCACACTTCTGGTGAAAGGAAAAAAACAACGTGGAACTATATAATTTGCTGAAAAAATGAAGTAGGGAGATTCATCAGAGCAAACTGTATATTCAATTTTAATAGTTTCCCTCATCAGGGTCTCTTAATGGGGTTTCTTTTCGCAATTACTTTAGGGTATTTGAAGCTGCCTATTGTGAGAATTTGCCAAACAACACTGAAATAAATCCAAATATTAGATGAGTTTTTAACAGCATAACATGTTCACTTTCTTCTGTCTTTGATACCCTTTTCTAGAGTAAAAAAATACTGTATTTCCAACAGATCTCCGTTCTCTCCCTCTTCTGAAATCGAAACCTCTGCTCCACCATTTCAGCATAGGTTGTGGGTTTGTAATGAATAATCGGACCACTTGTGTTTCCTGAGGAGCCTGTCTGGATCACAAGCAAGGAAGGTGCCTCCAGATAAGCTGTTGATAATTCTTGCTCAGCCTTTCTGTGCACGGGTCTATGGGAAAAAAAGGAGTAAATTGGGATCTGACCACAAGACCTCATGGGGAAGGACTCTGTATTTGAGCTCTGGGTTTTCAAGAAATTGCTCTGTTGTCAGCTGAGTATAGTACCTTTGAAATGACAAAATTTCTTTCTGTGCTAGAATAAATAAAGGTAACATGATGCTAAGAATTAATAAATAGAGTTTATTTGCCCAGACAATCACCCTTCAGTATAGAAATGAAAGGCACAAATGAACTTCGGCCTCGCTGTGTGAAGCTTTTACAATATAGTGATTATTATCAGATCTCAATAACTTCCAGTAAAGTGTAAGTAGCATCAACAACTGCTATCACACAATTTCATTGGGCTTTCAGATAAGTATCTAGAAGTAAAACCAGGTTTTAGAGGTATAAAGAATGCAATTACCATTTTAATATCTCTGCACAGGGAACAGGAAGATTAATTTTTGTAGGTCTATTTTCATGATTTTTCACAGGGAAAGATATGCAAAAAGCTGGCAACAATGTACTAGAAACAAATTAAGTGCTGCCGATAGCTAATTAAAGCAGCAAAACCAGATAGCAGAATTACTGAAAAAATCAAAATCTCTTTTGCTTTAAAATCATGCTGTACTTGTGATTTGGTTTCCAGGAAGAAAGAGAAGAAATTCTGATATTGTTGGCTCTTGCTTCTTAATGAATTCTAAACCAGCATTTTCAAAGCAAGGTTATGTCTCAGAAGCCCAGAGAATAGGAAAAAAATTCTTTTTCTTCCCCTTTAGACCATATTTATTGTTATAAACTTGTGAGTGTATTTATTGTTACCTGTCAATTCCTGTATTCTAATACATGGATATAGTGTGTTTTATAGCTTAATTTTGAGCTCACTCACTGCTTCTTGACAAGGCTCTTAGAGCTGGTCCAACAGAAATTGAACTCAGTTTCTAAACAGTGTGGATACGTGACTACTCTTTGTTGAGATCCAGTTTAAGAGAAGAGGTATAAGCTGGCAAATCTACCAGAGAGATGGGCTTCTTCTGGGGAAAAGCAGCAGTGTTTTGGCACAGAATCAGCAGGAGATTTGCTGCAAGCAGCTGGTGACCTTCTCTCTTCCTTTAAAACTCGATGTGAGCTGAGCATTAGTAGCTGTGCTACATCTCGGGGGTGGAGAAGGGGGATGATGTACCATCCACAGCCTGCACAGCAGCGTGCAGCATCATGTCAAAATCAAGATGGGCTTGATAACTCTAATTAGGATTATCTCCCTATAGCATGCTGCCAGGGATGCTGCTGAGATGCTGGGGGGGGTCAGAGAGGTGGCGAAACAACAAACGGTGATCAGCGAGAAGAATAGACACCAACCCACCAAAGGGCACGTCCCATTCTTTTCCTGCCTCTGAAGCATTAGAGATATTGAGCTTATATTTTAGACTGGAGATAAAGCACAGAAAATCCATGACTTTTAGATCCTGCTGCAAATTAATCTATTCAGCAGGCAGAAAGTTTTAAAGCTGGTTCAGACTGATCTCTGCAGGCAGGAGCAAAGTCACAGCCCGTCGTGCCTCTGACAGCTCTCTGCAACAGGAACGGATAGGTGGCAGATTTTAATGACTCATTAACGTAGCTGGCCACATTTTTATAAATGCTGGGAACATTGAGGTCTCCTGCTGCCTATTTCTGAGGTGCCTGGTGTTTAGTGCCAAAGGTGTTCAGATTGTTACAGGGAATGCATGGAATTTTCTAGTTTGGGGGATGTGGGGTAGTAGGAAAGAAGGATGCAAAGTACATGTACTTGGGGAACTCTAGGATATTTAGCTGTGTTTGCCTACACTGAACTTGTCTAGGGGTAATATGAAGGCCATAAACTTCTTGCCACAGTAACCTTAAAACTATAAAGTCACACAATTAAATGAAGTCCTTTAATACATTTGTATGCAAAAAACCTCTGTGATTTTAAACCTTCCTTAACTGTCTGTCTTTGAGGAGTTAGATTTATGGTTGCTCCACTGACATCTCTTTTAACAACTAAAGTATAATTAAATGACATAAAATTAGTTTATAGCTAGTGGAAGAAAGTAAGGAACTTTTTTCCTCTATTCTCTTTTTAGTGAAGAGAACAGCACCAGTTTCCTCTTTCTGAGTGATTACGACTTGTGATTTGAAAGATGGTATTTCTTGGCACCCTTTTGCTGTTGTTGCTTTTTCCCTAAGCATCAGTGTTAAACGCTCAAGAAGAAAACTATTTCAAGAACCTAAAATTTTCTAAAATAAAGTGGGAAAAGATTTTTTTTTCCCCCAAGTATTGCTGATCCCGCTTCAGAAACTTGATTTCTTTTAAAAGCATGTATCTGAGCTTTCCAGAATTTATTCCACAGCAGTTGCATCCAGGGGTTGAGACACCCCTTGTGAGAGCCACAAAGAGTCCAGAATTACAGCACACATCGTTTCTGAGCAGGAATAACGTGCTGGTTACTCACCCACTCACACCTACATTGCCCTGGGTCCTGCAGTGTAAAATCAGCCCATGCCATGCCTGGGCTGTGTCAGCCAGGAGTGTGTTTACAGTCGAACCACCAGGATGACTTGTGTGGGACGCATTCTCCATGAAACGTCCTAACTCTGCAGAGATAACTCTGCCTGTGGGTTGTCATCCTGCCTTGACATTTTGAAGTGTTTTAGCTCTGCAGTTTCACAGTGAATTCTTCTCTGCTGGTGCTGTTGACAAGCTGCCTTCTGCACAACTCTGCATCTCCATGAATCCTTTCAGGAGTCAGATTTAGTGAGCAGCAACAGCTCCTAGCAGGATTGACCCCACCACTGGCTCCTTGCAGAGCCCACATTTACCTTGTGCTCTGGGGTCAGAGCTGCCCCAGCCCTGCAAGGCAGAGAGGGGCTGCTCAGAACCACAAACTTTGGTGTGACTTTGTGTAAATCCCTTGCCAGCCCTCCCTGTCAGCTGGAAAACAGAAATAATACCATCCTCCAACCCTAAAGAGGGTTGCTGATAAATGTCTCTTCCTTTCTGAAAGTATTTGAATTTCACTTAGTCTTATTAATACAATTAGCTAAAGTGAATAGTCAGAAGCTGATGGGTATCCCTTGCTCTAATAGAATTATGGGGTCTGGTGATGCTGAGCACTCTGCAGCTCAGTCCAGTTACTTTAGAGAATAAAGAGAGCTGGTTTTAGCTGCCTACACCACTGTCAGAAAAACAAATACTGGGTATACTCAGAAAGTCTTTATTTAAAACAAACAAACAAAACAACAAAAAAACCTAAGGAAAGCTATAAATGCAAGAGAAGTATGTCTGTAGTTTCTGTTCCTTTTAAACAGACCTTTGAATCCTTCCCACCACTGGTATTGGGGGTTTTAATCGTGACACAAATGAGCACAGTGCTCACTGGGGATTTCCAACAGACCTGCCCCCCAGGGATCTCAGTGTCCTCTCCATCCTCCTCATATGTGTGGTACGTGGCTGGTGGGAGCTGCAGCAGGAGTGCCAGGATTGCTCTCCCAAGCAGGAGCTGAAGGTAAGCATATAGTAAATATGAATTTATTTTCCCTTTGGAAGGCAGCAATAGTCTTACTAGAGTGATAGAAAAACCAAGGGGTTTGTGCCTTGTGTTTTTGTGTTTTTTTTTTTTTTTAAAGGATGACAATTAGGAGGAGAGGAATGGATCCTTCTGTTTCAATGTGTGTTTCCTTATGGAAGGGCAAGTACTGGCATCCAACAGAGGAGCCAGAATTTCATGCCAAAACTCAGTACTTTCTTTGGTTTATTTGCTCAGGACAATGGCTGTATATCAATAAACTCTTTGGTAGAAGTGTGTCTTTGGATGCCATCTCACAGGAGACAGGGGAGACACAAATGAAAAATTCTCTTCCCGACTGTGTTCTACTTTTTAACATCATAGGAGGTTGTGCTTTAGAGAGCTTTGACTATTACTAAAACAGTAATTTTTTTTTTAATTAAAAACAGCAACAACAAAAAAAGGGAGAGTAGAAAAAAGTGCTTAGAAAGGCTTTTGAACTAAAAAACTACTTTCTTTTGTTTCTATGGGCCTCTTTCATGTCCATGTTCTCTAGATGTTTCAGCAGAGTGTGAGGCTGGCACAGATCTTGGGAAGAACAGTTTGTGTTGGGTTCCACCTCACGCAGAACTGTGCTGGAAACCATGTGGGAATGAGGCTGGGCAGGTTCATCTCTGGGCTGCTCGGAAGGGAAAAATGCCACACAGCTGAAATGAATAAGTATGGTAGTTATGCCATGATTTTTTTTTAACAGGGTGTTTTTTTTAACAATTTTAACCGTTATGCCAAAGTAATTTGAATTAGGCAAACCTTTGATGGCTACAAAGCTGGACTTGATATCCCAGTCGGAGTAGGTTTTCCCATTATATGTTCATTTAATTACTTTATACATATAAAAAAGAGACTGAACTCCCAGGGAATGCAGACATCTGCATAGCCTGAAGAACAAGTNTTTTGTACATATAAAAAAAAGCTTTTTGACAGACTCATAGGCTTGATTCTGAACTCCCAGGGAATGCAGAGATCTGCATAGCCTGAAGAACAAGTAACACCAATCTGTGACTCTTATTCCTAGCTTACTTCTCTATTACTTAGGTGTGGGTTTGTGTGAAAAGGGTTAATTTTTGAAAAGTTTTTCTGACTCCTTACTCAAGTTGCAATCTACAATAAACACAGCTTATAAAATGATGGACAGATCTCCAAATGATGCAAGGAATTTGTTGCACTGAATGTGTGGGGGTTCTACCTCAGATGTAAGTGCAGCCAATAATCTGTGAGCAAGGTAAATGCAGAGTAGGCAAAGTGCATTTTTAATTTACACACCTACGTGCTTATGGCAGGTGTTGAAAGTGGCATCACCAATGAAAGGAAAACACAGAAGATACAGGAAGATGTCTGGCATGATCAGTTTTTAAGCCATTAACTTGAAAATGATACACCGTGGAGTGCAGAGTTTTATTGTAGAGAATTTTATACTTCAGCAAGAATGCTCCTGCCCTGCTGCTGAGCTGACATTTGCGGTCAGTTATTTCCCAGAGGTACTGGCAGTTTTATAATTAGGCCCTCAGTTAGCGATGCCTTCCTGCTCCTGCCTCACCCCACACAGATTTGCAGTGGTGAGGGTTTCGGTTGGGGGTGTGATGCTTGACATGCACTGACCAGAAGTAACCGGAGTAAAGGAAGAGCTGGGATTAGTCCAAGTCTGTTTGTTTAGCACCGAGTCATGTTTCCAGCTCAGTGAATTCTTCAGGGTCAGGAGGTGTTCATTAGACGAATGGAATATGTATATTTGCAAGAGGCCTTTTGTCACCCTTGGATAAAGCATGACTATGTTGCCTGGGGACACAACAGGAATGGCCTCCCTGCCTCCCACTGTGCTGAGAGCACTCCCAGAGAGCAGAGAGAACTGCTGCCCAAAAAGGCTTTTCTCATCATTCACCATTTTCCTAATTTCACATATTTCCCTGAAATCACAATACTTGTATGGAGTGAAATCTTCCATTCCAGTGCCATAAAACAGAACTGTGTCTTGAGCTCTTAAGTGCAGGTTGCTTGACATGGAGAGTCAGCAGTGGCCACGTAACACGGAAAGTAACAATCATCAAGGTGACTTTTCCCTCTGGTCACCCTTACAAATGCTGTTTCCAGCCAGAGTCCCATTCTCAGTATCTGCTTTGTGGAAAATGGGAATACCTTAACGAAGTTGTCTCCAGGATATTTCTTATTCTGCCCTAATAAGACTTTCCCCCAGCTGGAGACCTGGGCTTTGCAATCTGCAGTTGCAGAGACTGGACTTTACTAGTTGCCATCAGAGATCAGGTTTAAATACAGGATCAGGCAGTGCCACCTTGGCAAAGCTCATCATAAAGAGAAATTAAAAAAAAGAAAAAGTGAATTATTTCAATTGTTTTCATAGCATAGTAGGTTTTCAGAAATAAACAAAATATGTGTTTTGGTTTGGGTTTTTTTTCCTCAAATCATTTGTCAAGTTGGCAAATTATGGGCATGCAAAGATAAATTATTGGAACATTTTCTCTACATTTGCATATACATATATATATAAACATTTGTATAAATGTATTTGTGCACATGCAAGCAAATATATGATGTATGTGCATGTGTTTGTTTGGATATATATATATACACAGAAGTATGTATACACCCAAGAAAATAATTTTCCATACTCTTTCTATTGTTAACAATACTGAAATACTGGCATTCAACAATCTAGATCCTCAAATGTGTTGAAGAAACGTAGATTTTAATGGTGTTAAATGAGCCATTTAGCACAGAGGGCCTCTCACCTTCAGTGGCACACTCTGAAAATTAAATCCAGTGTTCAGATACAATAACAAAAAGAAGAAAAACAATATTACCTGTTTAAAGAGAATATAAAAATCCAATTAAGTTCCAAATTTTAATTTGCTTGCAAGCATGGGTTTGTTGCTCTGTGAAAAGAATGAAAATGTAAATGACATTTCTGTGTGTTATCTACATAATCCAGAGGCTAAAATATCCTGTCATGCTTATTTTGTCTAGTGATGATAAAACTAAACAGTTCTAACTGAATTTCCTGTAAATGGGCAAATAATCAAAAATTAACATCTTTATATTCTGATCTTTCATTAATTTATGTGTAAATGCTGCTATAAAGAGATTAGCTCTTGCAAAAGAGAATGAATTTTGCCTGGCAGGTGACAGCAGTGACGGGCTGTGGCACATAAAGTGCTGTGTGTGGGAGAAAGCTGGAGAGATCACTCCCTTCTGAACTGTGAACTCAGCAAAAGACAAGAGAGGCAGCTCTGCAATCCTGAGCCCCACGTGGCACCAGCCATCGATGCTCAGCCCGTTGTGCCCGGCTGTCACCACCACCTCCTGACACCTCTTGTCCCTAAGTGCAGTGGATCAGTCATGGCCATTTGCTAAATTATGTCTTACTTGAATTGGTAGCACATATTGGAGGGGGGCAGAATGAAAGACCTGGGGGTGCAGGAGAGAGACAGAACATTGTCCAAGGGATTTCCCTTCTGTCCCAGCCATAACCTCAGCACAGTAAACTCTGCTTCCCTTTGCCACTGACTATTCCTGCCTTTCCTTAGGTGGAAAAACATCTGAACATCTCCAAATCAGCAATTAGCTGTTACCCACTAGCCTTGCTAGCAAAGAGAATGTCCTAGGGGTGAAGCAATAACAAAATATACCTTAATCCTGCCATGCCTCTGCAGGCTGGTGTCATCCAGCCATGCCATACCCTGTATCTATGCCCTTGCCCTCCAAGGAGCAGTTTTTCTTCCTAAATAAACCAGCACAGCTTCAGATACTGAGAGCTCAAAGGAGTGAGACAATTTTGGTACTTTATTTGGTTATTTAGTGCATTGCTAGGGAAAGATATCTGACAAATTGGTAATTGAGTAGCACAGAATATGCCTGTGCAAGTGATACCTGCAGAGGGGCAGATGCAGGTAGATGAAACATCCAGACTGGTCTTAGGTTATTCTCAGAAAGTACCTCTAGTTGTGATTTATAAAGATAATTTAAAAGAGGCAGAAGGTGGAATGTCCAAACCCACATCATTTTATCAGACTTTTCTGTCTAATGGTGGGATTAGGATTCAAACAAAGGAGTCTGTTGGGTGTTGAGCAAGACTGAAAATTCTGCCCAGTCTGAAGAGTATCCAGCCCTCCAGTGCTGGGAAGTCTGCTCCTTCTGAAACAGTCAGAGAGGCTGTTTATACAATTTCCGGGTTTTGATATCAAATTCAGAAGAACTTATTAAGTTGTTCTTGTGAGCTAAAACTGTACAGAAAATAGGGCTGTAAAACTACCAGATCTGACAGTTGATAGGAAGCAGCTTTGTCTGTTTTTCCTCTTTTTTACAAGTTATATGTACTGTTCCTGGTCTTTAATCTCACTACAAATTTTGACACCTTTGAACTGTTCATTATATGGCAGCACTACAGCGGGGATGGGAACAGCATCAGCTGAACTCAGATCCTTCTGTGCTTCACAAAGTTATCTGCCCATTCTGCATTTCTTCAACTTCACAATGGAGGCAACTTTTATGGCTCTTCATGTCACGTAAAGGAATTAAAAGACAGCCAGGTAAGTTTTAGACAGAAGTGAAAATTAATCTTGTCTTTATTTTTCTGTATACAGAATTGTTTTTATAATGTATATTGTCTCTACTGTGGTCCTACATCCTGCTTCTTGTTTAAGGTTATGCTATCCATGAAAATGAAAAGAATAAATTGTAAGGGTATGCAGAGATAGAATAAAAAACATGTCCAACATGACAAAGCTAACACTGCATGACTTTAACCTTGTTCCATTTAGAACCTCAAAAACAATCTCAGGGACTCATCTCAGTTTCTTACAGGCAATTTGTTATGCAAGAAACATCACTTTCAGCATCTTATATGGAACAACCAGCTGTTATGCAGCTCTTCCATATTAACCTCATTCATGGCTCTTCAAAGGTGGCCCAGCATCTGTCTCAAGGCAGCATGTGAAAATTAGCCACAAGTGTTTTTAAACATGCTATAAACCTGTTTTCATATTTATAAAAATGAATTTACAAAATGTCTAAAAAGCTGTGATGGTGCAGCTATGATT
Organism: Pachyramphus minor; assembly: GCA_013397135.1. NCBI lineage: Eukaryota > Metazoa > Chordata > Aves > Passeriformes > Tyrannidae > Pachyramphus > Pachyramphus minor. The sequence continues at coordinate 512,698 of VYXB01003697.1, forward strand.
TTACCCTGTACTTGGGTGTTTTTGTTCCTGCATCACAGCAAACCCCAACCCATGCAGTCAGCAAAGCTGCTGCAAGCACTTTGCTGCTGTTTATGTTCCTGGAATTCAAGAACTTGAGCCTGCCCCCATTTTAAAAGCTAAACGCAAATTCAATCAGCAAAAGCCAGTCCTTTCTGATACAGCTAAAAAAAATTTCATCTCATATGATTTATTTTTGTTTGAATATTGAATCCCAGAGGGGTTATAGCTATTTGTTGTAATTCTGTGGAGATGCAGTACATGGCTCTGAACAGCACAGTGGCAGAACAGGGTTGATTACTCAGCTCCATTCCATTCAAACCAACTCACTTGGCCAAAAAGTCTTGCAGTGGCACTTTTCCATGTACTCTGTTACTTTCAAGCCCTAACTCAAGCACTGCACAGAAACCAGCAGGTCTGGAAAGATTTCAGAAGAGCTGTTCACTGTGTGCTTCCTCACATGCTGTTTTTGCTACAGAGACTGCAAGTGCCTCTGTGCTGTTTGTGACACAGTTTGTACAAGTGGCACCTCACCCTGCATGCTCGCTCTGCAGTCTTAATGGTCCCTTCCAAGAAAGAGCTCTAATAGTTCCCTGGAATTGAATTCAGTCTGCGGGGTCCCTGGAGCTCTTATGAGTGCAATTAGTGGCTGTGGACTGGGACAAGAACACAAAGGACCCTGTGCTGTATTGACCCAATAAATCATAATGGCTCTGTCTGGGCCTGGACAGGCTGTTGCTCATCCAGGAGTTTTGGTGCATGCCACAGGGAAGCTTTTGGCATGACTTGAGGTCCTTCAGGAAGGACAAACTTGTGATGTGTGATGTGTCTGCTGGAACAAAACCCAGGTGTTTGACCCCAGAGAACAGTTCTGGAAACTGGGGCTCCATTTCCCCATAAGCTTTGTGGGCAATTGGTTTTAAAAACCATATGGGAGCTCTGTGGGCAAAACCAGCTCGTGACCCCTTGCTGGCTCTGTTCATTTGCTGGCTCCTGTATCCAATTCTCTTCACATGGACAGAGATTTCTGTTGCTTCAACATATTCTTTCAGATGCCATAAGACGAACACCTCGGGGTGAGACAGACCTACTGGCATCTCAGCCCTCCTGTTGGAACAACCCTGAGCTAGATGTCCAAATCTTTCTGTAATAATTGGGCCCCTCTGGAGTGCTTTATCAGGCCCTTGACACCTGCAGCCAAGGTGTCCATTTTGTTGCTGACGGAGGAGCCACCTCACTGTCATGCATTCTGATGTTGTGTTGGGTAGTAAGTGCAGGGAACTTAATCACAAAATGTGATTATTCTCAGCCAGCAAAGCATGATTTCAATCAGGTATTTTCTTGATTTTACACAATGAACACTAAAGCAAATAGATAAGAAAATCTGTTTTATCTTACAGAACGTCTCAAGTGCCTGAGACGGTTTCAGGTCCAGTGTCTGAACTGAAGATAAATTAAGCCCTGTTGAAATGCAAGAACAAGTAGGGAACAGCTTCCCTTCTGCAGCCCTGGCAGTACAACTGCCTGTGCAAGGGGAAATCCTTTTAATGTCAGAGAAATCGTTGGCTTTGTAATCTCCATTGTCTGTGTTATCTGTTCTTTTAATCTATCCATCCATTCCTTCAGCACTGGAGTTTCACTGTCATCTGAGTGATGACTTGAGATCCTCCCAGTCCAGTTCAGGCGTCAAATTTCCAATACCAGCTTTTGGGTTCTCTATTTTTTTTAGTGAAATGGGTTAGATTCCTGTACATGTAGTACGTTCATACATAGTACACAAATGACCTGTCTCTAATCATAGTGCTGCTTTTGGTAACTGTAATATTGATACAGCTGAACTTCAAAACAGTCTGAGGTCTTTGGTGCTCCTCAGATTTGCACCATGTCAGGATTATGTGCTATAAGCATCTGTTTATATGGAGATAGAGGATGATTGCACAAGAAATCTTTTCCATGTAAGTATATACTTGTTATGCCACTTCAATGCATCTTCACTTTAATTATATTGTTCTACTATATAAGCATAATTCTGGAACTTATTTCAAAATTCATATAACTCCCTGATCCTAATATACCTAAAAATGTGTTTGTAGCATTCAGCTTAACACTGTGCAACTTCAATCCTAGCATTAAGGTCACCTGCCTCAGAGCTCAGCATATCCCTAGGTGAGTGCAAGCTGACACAGTTTTACCTTTTGTGAAGAACTCTAATTTTTCCATACCAAATACAGACTGAAAGGCAGGCTGCCCGCAGAAGTTGTGATCAGAAGTGGATGTGTCAGCTGTTATCACCAAGCTTGCATGGTGCAATCATAACTGCTTGTATATATCAGAAGAAATTGGAATATTAACAGCTTTTCAGTGCAGCCAGAAGGAAACAATTACAAATGAAATACAAACATACAGTCACATATATAAATATATGGGAAAAGCAGGAATGCTTGCACAGACATGTTCACACTCATAGATAAACAAGATGCCAACGGAAACAAGCAGAAAATGTGTTTGTAGGTAGAAAACATTACCAGAGAGACAGAATATAAAACCTCACGGAAGTCGAGGACAAGGTGAGTGTCTCCAGAGCAGAAGTGATGGCAGCAACACTTCTGTTCAAGGACTGAGGAAGTGAGGACTGTGGGAAAGTGAGTCCACTGAACAATTCTGGTTCTGGGCTGGGAGGAAGCTGCATGCAACGTGTGTGCTTTGCACTCTTTTTCACTGAGACAGATAAAGCCAGGATGGAAGGCTTTGTGCTGGAGAAACACTCCACAGTATTTTCAAAGAAGTCTGATAGGAACAAGATACTCAGAAACATTACTGTGTTCAATGACATTGGTGCTGCAAGCAGGACGAGTGGGTCTAAATGGAGGCAGAAACTTTCCAAGGGCATGATACCAGGTGTGGGGATGATCTCTAGGGTCTGGGTCTCCCTGCCACTATGGTCTCTGCAAGTTCACTTATCCCCTTCTCTCTTCTTCTTCCTAAAATTGTCATACCCGAGTGCACCCTCACATGGTCTGACCAAGTTGTGTTCCTTCCTGTGCACACTAAATTCTGGCATTTCTTCTGACAATGCAGATGGGCTGAATTGTTTAGTTTTATTCCTGCTAGGGTTTTTTTTTTGTCTGTATTCTTCTTGGGAAATCAATGCTCAAAGGAGCAACCTGTCTATCTCTGGTTTACACGCAGTTCCAGCTGAACAGCACCAGGCTTCCAGCAGAAGGATTGAAAGAACAAAGAAAAAGGTTCATTTAATTTACCTTAAGGGATAGTTCATTTTTCAAATAGAGACAATTTGAAAAACACAAAGCACTATGCCAATATCTTAGTCACTTTCAAAAACAAAATTAAGTCTTTCTCGGTAGGAAAATAAATGGCTATGTCCATTTGCATCCAGCAGCAATTCTGCAGCTAATTTCGTAGTAATTGATATGCTGCTGTATTGCTTTATTATGAGTGTGGAAGCTTTAAACATTCAGGTCCAGGCCAGACTTGGACTAACACCAAAGTGGGCATTTGCCACGTACCCAGCAGGCTGTACCCAGCAGGCTCACCAGTACACAACAGCACTCAGAGCTGGCACAGGGCTTAAAATTTGATGTCCACTGGTGGCCTGAATACAGCTTAGAATATTATAGGCCAAAAATCCTAACTTACACAGGGCTGCTTATTGAAACCAAGAACTGACCTGGACAATATGAAACCAAACATCAGATTAGAAAAGAAGCTGCCCTTCAAGGAAGAGGCCACTAAGTAGCTGATAAATGGATGTTTCAATGAGTAGGATTTCAGGATGCTAAATTTAAACCAATGTCTTTTTTCTGAGTGATGCTGGTAAGTATCTCTATTATGTATGAAAGGGACTGTGAGAGTAGCTTTGAGAGAGGTGTATAGTGGTTTATCTATTTATTAGAAGGATGTGTCTAAGTAGGCTTCATTCAGGCACATGTGATAACGTCTTTTTAGATGCAGAACCCCCATCAGCTGGGGTGTAGTGGGTTATTTTCCTTTCCTATTCTCCCAATGGGAGCCCCTGGTGGTCTAGTGGTTAAGGACACGGCACTGTAACTGCCGAGGCCCGGGTTCGATTCCCGGTCGGGGAAACTCCCCGGGCAGGTGGAGCCCGTTAGCCCTGTAAGGCGATCCACCTACGTCCTGAGGACCTCGCTGCCACTGTCCAAGCTCGCTTGGCCCCGGCAGATGAACCTCAGGATTAAAGGGTGGGCTCAGTTCTGCGCGCACTGTGTCCCACCTAAAATAAATCCAATGCGCAGGCTAGAAGGTGTACTAAGACCTTCCACAGATCTTCGTTCGCGAAGTCTGGCCATTCATCTCCCAATACACATCCACTGAGCACTGCTATTGTTGGGCTGTGAGGATGCACAGCAGGCTGTGTGTGCTCTGTACCTGGTACCTGGTTGTGCAGTGCAATCTGTGGCTGTGGTATTGCTCTGCCCACTTATAGCTCCTGCAAGGCAATTTGCTTGTTTATTCCTACTCCTACTGCTGGGAATGAGGACTAATTTCTATCAGAGGCTCTCGTTACTCTTTCCATAGCACATCAGCTGGGCATCCCCGACTCCATTACCAGAGATACCACCTGCTGATGAGCTAATCCTTTTATGTTAACAAAGTGGTTTCAGAGTGACAATCCTCCTGCAATTACAGGGACAGCCTCGCCACGTGTAGTGTTGAGATCCAAACAGCACTGAGCCAGTTGCTGCAGAATTTGCTCAAGCCAGCACTAAGTGAAGGACAGAGAGGTATTTTCCTTGCAGGACAGAGAAGAACCTGGGAAAGCAGATGGGTACTTTGGGCACAGGGTGCTGCTGGGCTCCAGCTGGGCTCTGCCAAGGGGGTTTGCCAGATGCCACTCAAAGCACTTCCACTCTGCTCCTGCTCTGAACTGCCCCTGGTAGGAGGCTGTTGCTACCCCCAGACTCCAGGTGAGGCTTCCGTGCCCTGAAATCTTTGGGAATCTTCTGATGATATCTGGCTTCAGCAACAGGGACTTTGTAGCTAAAAAATCACATCCATGGAGCCCTCCCTGCAGCCTGGACCAGCATAAGGATGGCCCATGGGGTTTTGTTGCACTTGTGCTCTTCACCAATTCATGTAATTTCCCTTTGACTTAACAGATCCTCTTCAGTTTTCTGCTGCAAGCAGGTGTTTCTCCATATTTGCAGTCTGTGAACTTAAAGAAATTCTAAAATAATTTGTCATTTTATAAATAAGTTATACAAGCTGTCACCACAAATCTGTCACTGTGCAGACAGATGCAAACATGCACAGTATGCACTGACACTGAGATCAGAATAAAGGCCATCTAAAAGCAATTACACTCCCAGGTATTAGGCAAACACAATTATTTAAATTGCTAGTCAAAAACAGTTGATAAAATAGATAATTAAAAAAGATTGACCTGAAAGCTGATTTTAAATTATTCTGTAAGGTGCACATAACTTATATAATTGTTCTCTCATGACCCAGCCTCCATTAAAAGGAAATTTCACCTAGGAAAAAAATTACATATGTAGCACATGGTGATTAAAATAAATACTTTTCTCTTGAATGCTGGAAATAGTGTGAGGAACTGTATTAAAAAGTGGGAACGAATTAGCCCTGCATTGCAAACTGAAGTGTGGTCTGTCATTTTATTAAATCACACTCAAGGGTTATTGAAATAGAAAGTATGACAATGCATTAGCCCACAGAAATAGTAGATGACCTAAGTATTGTAGATATATAAAAACTAATCTAGAAAAAGACTGAATGAGATCATAGAATGATTTAGATTTGAAAAGGTCCTTAAGATTATCGAGTCCAACCATTAACCCAGCACTGCCAAGGCCACCACTAAACCATGTCCCCAGATGACACTTCTATAGGTCTTTCAAAGCCGTCCAAGAATGGTGACTCCACCACTTCCCTGTGCAGCCTGTTTCAGTGCTTGGCAACCCTTTTGGTGAAGAAATATTCCCAAAATCCAATCTAAGCGTCCCCTGGTGCAACTTGAGGCCATTTCCCCTCATGCAATTGCTTGTTACTTGGAAGAGGAGGCCAAAGCTCTCCTGGCTACAATCTCCTTTCAGGCCATTGTAGAGAGAAAGAAGTTTCCCCTGAGCCTCTGTTTCTCCAGGCTGAGCTCCCCCAGCTCCTTCAGCTGCTCCTCATCAGACTTGTGCTCCAGACCCTTCCCCAGCTCTGTTGCCCTTCTCTGGACAAGCTCCAACTCTTCAATACCTTTCCTGTTGTGAGGTGCCCAAAAGTGAACATAGGATTCGAGGTGAGGCCTCACCAGTGCCAAGTACAGGGAGATGGTCACTGCCCTGGTCCTGCTGACCACACTATTGCTGATACAGGCCAGGTACCATTGGCCTTCTTGGCCACCTGGGCACACACTGGCTCATGTTCAGCCACTGTGGACCAGCACCCCCAGGTCCTTTTCTGCTGGGCCACTTTCCAGACACTCTTCCCTCAGCCTGTAGTGCAGCACAGGGTTGTTGTGACCCAAGTGCAGGACCTGGCACTTGGCCTTGTTGAACCTCATAGTATTGACCTTAGCCCGTTGATCCTCCAGTCTGTCCAAGATAAAGTAGATGCTGAGATAGTGGGGGACTTAGTTTTTCTTATTCACAGTACAGTGACTCATAAATAACAGTGAGGTCCTGTCCTGCCATGAGCACATAGCTCAAGACATAGCAGCTGCTGTGGAGAGATTGCATTTACACCAGACTGGACAGAAAAGAGGCAAAGAGAAGAGGAACAAGAATTGTGGCACAGCCAGGTTAAAGGCTGGATATCCAAATATATTTAGTGCATCTTGATGAGGGAGACGGAAACCTTGGAGGAGTCTCAGATGCCCTTTGTGACCTGCCAAGGTGACACAAGTCTGACACAAAGACAAAAAAGCAAATGTGTAGGCCTGAGGCCAAATTCATGTCCTTAGTGCTGGGAGGCTGGTGAATGTGTGGCCACCTGACTGAGCTGGACACAGCTGGGATCAAGAGCAACTGCTGGAGAAGAAAAGCAGCTCTTTGGCTCACTTTGCAGCTGGCAACCCCCTCTGCCTCTGTGGCATATGAATGGCTCACAAATACAGTGTGTTTGTGCAATGCTCTCATGAAAGAAGAAAATCTTGCAGTGTTTCTTTATTGAGATGATTCTTCAGAATTAGATTTTAATGGCTGGATGCCCAGCTAGACTAAAGAAATGTAACTGTTGAGCAGCAGTTTCTTTTGCTCTTCATCTTCTTGATCGTGGTTGATGCTTTCGGTACCTGAGGCCAAATATAAGCATTGGCAATAATACCATCAAATGAAAAATAAATTAATTTTGACCTACAGCTACATATGCAGTTCAGAGAAACTAGTTGAAGACATGGCTAGCACCAAAGACACTTTTTGAAGAAAATCTTGTAAGACTCCAATTTTAATAGCATGTAGCTCTGCCAGTCTCATTGCAGAAACACGGGAGCACCTGCCTTCAATTTAAAGTGCTCTCCTGCACACATAGTACTTCTCCAGACCTGTCACTTCTCAGGAGGCTCTTTCTCAGGCAGTCTGCATTTTAAATCGAGCAGTTATGACAGTCTTCACTGCAAAAGGGGACAAATTAGTGAAAGCAGAATATATAGAAATTCAGTTATGATAACTGCTAAACAGTAACCAGGAAATATTGGCCCAGATTTTTGCAGTGACCATCCCTAGAAAAAAAAGTCATGTAAGACTAAACCAGCTCACTAGCTTTGTTCCTAAAGCAATGAGTTACAAAATGGCACAAACTGAGATCATTAATCTTGAATTTATTGACAAGTTTGAAAGCCCTGGGTAAACCTTTGTTATAAATTCAGCTGAGAGTGTGACCTATTCCTGCGTCTATAATATTTTGAAGCCCTCTGCAGTTTCAGGTAAGTTTGTTTTCCCGTGATGTCTTTGAGACAGAGTGATGTGGGCAGTCCCATTTTTGTGGGTGGATGGGATATTGAAGCTCAGAGGCAGACATACTGAATTATGGCTTGAAGTCAAATTTTCACCACCTCACCTACATCTTCCTCTTTGGAGAAAACTTCACTTGCAGAGTAAACACTGCTTATTTCATATTGCAGGCTTTTTACATGTGTTCAGGCACAGTCTGTGGCTCAGTGAGCAGCAATAGAATGGAGTAGTTAGGAAGGGGCTTTTTTACCAATCTGCTTTCAGAGTCCAATTTTCACATCCAAGTCTCATGATAGGAGATGAAAGTCCGTCATTAGGGAACTGAATCCAATATTTAATACACTTAATGCACTTTATTTACTCACAAGATGGTCTGGTTTCCACATAAAACAATATCCAAACTCCTTGTGACATTTAATGAAGGGACAGAAGGTGTGTCTTTAAGCCCTCATTTTCTGTGCTGTTACATGGTGGTGGAGGAGGACTGACTTCAGTAGTGGACTGTCATACAATCAGCCTGTCAAAAGCAGAATCAGCCTCCTATTCTTTACATGAGGGATACAGAAGTATCCTTATTAATGTATCTGTCTTTCAAAAACTACGCTGTGATATCCTGCACTAACATCTTTGAAACATCCTGGACTTAGGGAATGTCAAAACTTTGGATATGAGTGCACATTGTTACTCTGTACATTGTATTGGAACTGATTAACCTATCAATCTCTATTATTTAGCTTCTGGAAACTAGACACATACTTCTCCTGGGGATTTACCTGCAGCCAGATCAAAAGGAAACTCCTTCCTCCCTTCACTGCATGAAAGTTCAATTTTTTTTTTTTACTTGTGACGTTACAAATAAATAAATATATCAAGTGACCTGAATAACTCCAGTGATTCCCTTGTGATTAAGGAGGGAAGCATTTGAAACAGGAAAAGTTGCACCCGTGTTCGAATGAGAGAGGTTCTAGTTAATTATTTAGAGCAGCCGAAAGCTCATAAAAAATTTAACCAAGATGTATTTCTCCATGATTATGTGCAGGCACCACAATGTGCAGAAATGGAGACTTTAACTCTCTTAAATGAAATCCCTGAGTTTTCACCTCGGAGCTTCCAGTGCTGGCTCATGGGAGGGGGGGCTGGGGGGTGCAATGCATCCTTTTCTCCCATCTCCTTTCTTCCCCAAGCTCCTACAGAAAATTGCCTTTGGCTGTCAGTGATGCACATTAGTAAGATGGATTTAAATAGCATACCCTGGCAAATAAATAGCTTACAGCACTGGAATTGCTGCTGGGGTGGGGGGAGGGCCATGTTGGCCCACAGCAGATTGTAACTGCAACTTTTCAAGGCTACAACCATCCCCCCCTTAGTAGACAATGTAAGTACAAGGCAGTCTGCAGCTGAGCCCCATTCCTCTCCCATCTGAGGATTGGTATGCCTACTAGCTCTGAACTTGGTAGAGTTGAGGAAGGGAAGGGAAGTATAAACTGCTTTCCCAGCACCCTGTAGGGCAGTTAGTGTCCATATTCCCTCCCACTGTAGCACTGGTGGAAATATAAATGTTCTTAATGAAGGTGAGGATTTTACAGGCCCAGAATAAGCCCCAGAAATGACAGCAGCTCCATGGTTTTCCATCCATCCTAGTGGGATAGGTACTACACTGAATGGCATCTCCTTTTCTCTGTTTCTCTTCTTTGGATTGTTTTTTTTTGTTTAATTGTTTCTTCCATTGACTCTCATTTCCCAGACCTGAGAATTCAAAGGTTTGCAGCAGAGAGGCTGTTTAAAATTCCCCCATGCTGAAGCTTCCCTGGCTTTTGCAGCAGGTCTCTGCCATCTCTGGTGAGCAGCACATACCCACAGACCTTGTCTGTGCTCCCTTAAATAGCCAGCGCTGCAAACTGGAAGCTGTTTTCAAGCAATTTAGTTCAGATCTCACAAATTTTGTGCACACTGCCTCAGAGCTAGGTCTGGGCCATTGCCCTTTTCTTTGAAGTCCATTGCATTTGTGATTTTCTTTGATCATTGCTGTGGAAAGGGCTGAAATGTTTTTTTCTCACAGGTTTCCATGCACACCAGCGTAAGAGGGTTGAGACCTTCAGTAACGGTGAAATATCTGACCTTATCTTGACTTGGTTAAGATTAAAGTAACATTAAATAGGCCAAAATTATGTTCTAAGTACCTTGAGAGACTAATGAGGAGGGAGCAATATTATTCTACTTCTATCAATATACTCAATACCTTAAAGAGCTTTGCCAGTAAGCTTAGTGAGTGGCAGGGATATAAAAATGCTAGACAGTACGTTAGGATTTCTAAAGCATCTGCTTAAACTGAGTTTCCATTGGTGGTACTTGATGCCTAATATTCCAATAGGGAAAAAAGATCCCCGAAAAAGAAAAAAAAATCTGTTCTTTGTTTCTTTTTTCTCCTTGTCTGAGCAGAAAGACCACAAAAAAGGGGAAATGTGTTTTACTGGAGAAGTCCTGGCCTTGCTCTATGCTCCATGATTTCTGGGCTTCCCAGAACTGCTTTGTGCACTGATCCACAAGAGAGAAAGAAACAACTCTTTGCCCCTGTGCTGATTTGGCTTATTTCTTAGTCCACACAGCTTTGTTATAAAATCTTATTTAAAAACCGGATCTCTGAGTTATTGCATATTGTTCCTGCAAAAGCCATTTGAAGTTCAGATGTGATCGACCAGAGGAACAGTGCTAGGAATGATGCAGATAGTGCTGGACAAGAAAAAAATGGCATTTCATTTCCATTATACCAGTCTGTGGTGGACCAGCTCACAAACCCTACTCATGATCATCTTCTCTGGAAAAACCAGGAAGGGAACATGAAAGGATGGAGAGCAGGAAAACAAGACGGGTTTGGAAGGAAGAAATTGTCCATAGGAGGTGAGCTGGACAAACATCAGACTCTCTGGACTTTCAAATCATGGATGATATTGAGAACTTAAACAGGGTGAATGGTTAAAGCAAACCTCCAAAATCAAGCAGAATATTCTGTAGCTTATAAGTGGTAACTAGGGAAAGAATCTATACAAGAGTTGGATTTTCATTTGAAGTATTACTGTATATTTTGATTCCTTTGTTTCAGTTCATGATATAATGGAGCATAACTGATGTAACCTGGCTTGATGTGTCTCCTTGTTACACACACTGGAACAATATCTGCAGAAACATTTGAAATTACACATTTTTACAGGTATCTGTTTTAAGGATCAGTAACTTCAAACAAGCAGAGCACTTAGGCATATTTTAGAGGTTTATTTCCTGCAATCATGCACGGGTCATGGCTTAATCCTCATCAGAAAGCACACTTTGGGACCCTGATTACAGGACAGGGCAGTGAAGGAAGGACAGAAGAGGAAAATCAGCAGAGTTTTCAGAAAGGGTGCATAGATCTCATAAATCTTTGATGCTAATTTAGAAGAGAGCTGATTTTTTAAAATTCTGAAGGAGGGACCCCAAGAGGCAAAACAAAGTTGATGATTCAAATTATCTGTTAGGAGAATTAATGTCACTGCTCAGCACTGTGTGACCATGTGTGACATAAAGGACAGGCTCTGGAAGAATCACCTGTCCTGGCAGGGAACAGACAGTCTAACAGGAACAGCTGCTAAATCCAGTATTTCTTACCAAATTTCTGAATTTCTTAGTACTTTTAATGTGGTTTTTAACAGATAGGTAGGCCTACGAATTATTTTTGTGTGAGAAGTATAGTAGGGTGGATTTGCTTGACCTTGTTAAAGGAGGAAAGGTTTTACCTGGTGTTTTACCTGGGAGAGGTGGGAACACAACAGATTTCTGCAGCATATAAGAACTTGATTCTGTGCCACTTTGAATAAATTATGCAAATAATTACCTGTGAATAAACTGTTCAGGGAGGAAAATGCTAAATAAAATAATACATACGTTTTTTGCAACTTCTTAACAGAAGGCTTGTTAAGTACACAGCTGTGTTCAAGAACTCTCCAGTCACACACATTTTCTGCATGTAGAATATATGCACTTAATAGAACACTCATTTAGTGGAGATTTTAAAAAACTTACAACTATCCCTTCGAGGTCAGTGAACATATAGTAGAAATCTGTTTTTTCTTTTCAAATACACCTAGTTCAAGTGTCAGACACCCAAATTTCTCAAGTAATTTAATATGTGAAGAATGGGTATTTGACAGCTGAACAGGAGGCTTTTGTATTTTAAAAAAATACAGCAGGGAATTTCCTTTGCATTCACAAACCATTGAAATGCCAATATTTCTGGAGTATAGGATTTTTGACAATGCTCTGTTATAACAAGTTATCGTGGTTCTTTTTTTAAGAATGCTTCCAAAATGTCCTGGGACAGGTGCTCAGGCTCATTATTGGAAATATTCTCCTCTCTCTTCCTATCTTCCTGTTTAAGGCTTTGCCAATAGATGTGGTTTACAGAAGCCTCCAGGCTGCTCTCGTTTGTGCTGGCAGAGTGACCTTGAACTGGTCATGCAAAAAACCAAGGCAGCACAAATCATGCCTTTGTTCCTAACCTTTATACTCCAGTAATTGTCCATTATCTCCCCAGAGACTACTCCAGAAATTGGGCTGTAGTTTTCCTCCCCCTTCACATTTTTACCTGATACCTGGTAATGTCCAGAGCGATACCCAGGGGTTCCAGCTGCGCAGACAAAGGCACTGAGCCGTTGGCTTTGGTTCAGATATATGAAGGGTAGAAGCACAAGCAGGACTTTAAGGTCTATTTAATAAGCCCAGTAATTCAAAATTCAATTTGAGCTCGAGTTTTTCACATTCAGTAGAGGTTTCTGCTTCCAGAGGGATTCTGGCCTCTCTGCACCCTGTGTACACCAGTTATTGGAGGTGCTGCAGCCCAACAATATCTTGAGCAACAGCAGCAATAACGGTGTGAACAGCAGACTCTTTTCCCAGTGCTGCAAAAAAAGGGGAAAATTTTAGGAGACATTTCAGCTGTCCTGAGGGAGAGTGATGAGTCACCAAGCAGTTCCAATGGCCATAAGGTGGGGACAGAAATGTCCTATCTGTGACGTGGTGAGAGCTGTTGGCTTCATGTGCATTCCTGCAGGTGCTGAGCTCTGTGCTGCTTTGGCTGCTCCTCAGCACTGCCCAAACTGCCTCGATAAATCCCTGGTGCAGGCTCTTCATCCCACTGTGCCACAACCATGGAATAGGTATTTCTGATGCAAATCCTGTAGGAAATTCTAGAGCTCATTTGTCTCAGAGCATCACTGAGACATCACCATATCTGGTTTGCCTGAGTTAGGCAGTGTGAGAGGCTGTGCAGGAGTCTGAGTGCTGTTAAGGTGTTATATTCTCTGAACTCCAACGTAAGTCCGAGTGTGGTGATTGAGTCTTGTCTTACTGAGCAGCTGGTAATTGTCAAGGGTGTTTTCAAGCCTTTCATAAGTAGAGAAAAAGCCAAAAAAGGCCAGGCTGCACATTTTATAAAACTGGTTTGTAAATTCAAAATTCAAATATTTTGATTTTTAAGATCAAGTTTAATCTCACTACTGTGAAAAGCCTGCTTCTGCCTACCTGTTACACTCAAAAGCACTTCTGCAGATGAAAACCAACTTTCCATTCTACAACCTCCCACAGACATATGCACACACATTATGTCCCATGTTTAATTGCCTTTCAAAACTGTCTTATCTTGGCACAAACTTGTCATTGGTTTATCTCTGCTTAGGATAAATGCATACCTAATCTTATTACTGGATGCACTCAGAGCAGACAATCTCATTAATAGCCACCCTTAAGGGATTTTTATCCATGGATCAATTTCATAATTGGAACACAGCTACATTATGTATAAATATATCCCTTCAGTGGCACAGCCACTCTCGTGCTGTTCAGTCTTGCACATCCCATCAAAAAGAATCCAGAAAGAAAGAATGTATTTTTAAAATGGAGTTTCCTCTTGGAAGCTTTTTAAGTTTTCAGATCACACCACAGGCTTACAAGCTTGATTTGTCAGGTTCATGATTGTTACTGGATATGTGAGTTCTATCATTTTTAGCCTGGATAGTCACTAAGAATAGTTTTCCTTATTCTTAGTGGCATTGCATTCTGTATGCTGTTTGTTGTAGCATATAGAATTCCATAATGGGAAAAACCTATCGTGTTAGCTACATATCATTTTCAAAAGCAGCAGGAGCTATACAGCTTTTAAGAATTAAATTATGTTCATTCAGTGACTGCAAAATACCCTACTAAGAGTGTAATAGCTTAAAGGCTTCCTAATCAACTTTACTTCATCATTAAATAATTATGGTTTGTGTATCTGAACTACACTTTTGTCACATCTCATATACAGGCCAGTTAGTGAATATGAGTCATTACCAGGGCCGAGTGAACCATTCATAATTAAACCTGTACCAAGGAAAACTGCCTGGTTTTGAGTTGTGTGAAGCTTTCAGCATGCCTGGGCTAATTTTCCAACAAAATTTGATTCAATTCTATGCAGGCCTCAGCAAGATAAAACATATATTTACTGCACAGACCCACGGCACAGCAAGCATTATTCAACTTGGAGTTAGTTGGGTGGATTTTGCCCTCACCTCTGTCCTGTCAGGATCATTGCACTTCTGATCCAAAGGGACGAATTTGCTTTCTCCCTCCTGCCCTGCAGGCACCCAGTGAGGATGGGCATCACTGAGGCACTTGGAGTACAAACACAAGAAATTAGTGAGCAAGTATTATACAGTTTTACCTACTTGTAGCTGCAAGCCATGCAACTGTGCACAAGGTTTTTCACAATGGCAACACTGGGCATTGAGAGCCAGCTGGTCAAAATGGGAGAGAAATTATTGACATAATTCAAAAAGTGAATAGTGATATCAGTGACAAAGATGATAAATTAAAAAATAGCCAGAAGAGTACGTTTGTGTGTTTGATTACCAGCAGATCCCAAATCACTCAAAAAATTGAATATCCTCATCAGCTGCCCACAGTCATCTTCTGCTGTGCCAACAGCAAATCATTCTCTCTCTGTTGGTGTGGTGGGAAATTGGCTGCAATGAAAGCAGAGACATTCATGGATGTGTGTTGTTGGCTGCTGCAGGGGTGTAGGACAGGCTGTACTGTGCTCACTCAAGAGTCAGTTCTCTAAATATGTATCTCACAAAATAAAATGGCCTCATACCAGTAATGACACACACAGTTTAAATTGTGATGGCAACTCACCATCAGACTGACTTCCTTAGGGACACGATGGACTTTTCGCTGCTTGCAGTTCTCAAATCAGATCTTCCCAAAACACAAGCCACTTTTCAAATAAAATAGCTACCTAAAGCATACAGGAAAGATGGGAGGGTTGGAGGACAACTGATTGATAGGGAGATGTCTTTGGAGCATGCCATTCAATTGCTTCATTTATATTTCATTAAGCATGAAATTATGTTTATAATTGTATTAGACAACTGTGTGTGAGATATTAGCTCATAAGCCCAGACTGAATTAAAACAATTATTAATTATTACTCTGTTTTTTCATTTTTAATGAAATTATATTCCTGAATTCAAAGCACTAGTGAAGGTGCATTACTTCAATTCATAAATATGTCACTTTGACGGGCTATTGTGTAACTGAGTGAATAGGAGTAGGTGTTATTTAATGCAAACACTGTATCATCCAAGAATGTACTTTGTGCAATCTGTATGGAGAAGAGAAATTCCATGCTCCAAAATGGACAAATGGTCAGTGGCAGGGAGATGGTGCAGCAGCCTCAATAACAGGGATGGCCACACAGCATGCAGGGAAACCAGTGACGAGGAGGCCTAAAATCTTAAAAGGAGTTAAAAAAAACATATTAATATAAAAAACTCCCAAACTTTGTAAGAAATTATGGGAAGCAGAAAACAATCTGCAGCCACAGGAGGTGTAAGAAATTATCACAAAGCACCACACATGGAGGCAGTGCACAGGTACCACCTGATGGCTGAAATCTGTGCTTCTGTGCCTGCAGGGAGTGTTGAGCCCCTTGTAGCACCTCCCTGCTTTGCCGTGGTTTCAGCCAGCACTGTCAGACCTTGTGACAATGTGTCAGTGCCAAAAGTGACATAAACAGTCAGCTGACAGCCATCCTTTCTTGCTGGGATCATCCACAAAAACCTGGGTGGTGGAAGGGGACTGATGTCTTCAGCAAAGTGGGACTTCCTCTGTGGTTTGTCCATACACAGAAGTCAGAGCTGAGAGGGTTTTTTTCATCTAAAATCTATCAAGACTATGGCTCCCTGTAACATTCTTATTTCATCCAGTGACATTCATGCATGTGCAAAAATCCCTCAGACTTCAAAAGGCCCTACTCACCCGGTGTAAGAGCTGCAGGATGTTTCTTGAGGTGTTGCAGATGTGGATGGCTTATGTGAAAGAATACTCAAATCTTTAAGCTGGTGCTGTGGCACACAAAAAGTTCTTCATTTCACCTTCATATATTTTTTTATAGCTTTCCAGCTCTCGCACTTATTCTGCAAATGATTAAGCATCTCAAACACTTTAAAACAAAGCTTTTCACCTTTAGATACTTTTTCACTCTGTATAAGAGCAGATTCCTTACTGGCATTTATCTTCCAACGTGCTCTCTGGCACCTTGGCCAAAAATATTTTGAAACACATTCCTTTTCATCTTGGAGCTTTGTGAGTGCCAGGCAACCCACTTTTAAATTTATTTTTAAAGGCTGATTTTTTATTTTTATTTTTTTTTTGCTTCTTCTTTTCTACTTTCTTTTTCCTCTGTGTGCAGCTGACCACATGGTTTCATTCACTGAAACAGCCGATTGCAAAATTAGACAAATACTTTGACTTTGCCGCTGGCTTTCGAGATTGCTGCACCTCTGAAGACTCCATTCACCTCTAATTACATGTCCGTGGAAATCATGCAGAGAGGGAACAGTGTAAGTCATTAGCCCTCCTAAATGAATGTGCAGCTGAGTAGCTAACAAAGGGATTAACACTTGACAGTGGAAGCGTTGCAAGCTGAAGGAGAGGGTCGGGGGGTGACTGCCTATTACACGGGAATAATTGCTACCAGTGCTGAGAGAAGCTGATGTCCACGGGCTGTGTTTACTGCAGAGAAGCATTTTCTCTCAACTCTTGTCCTCCTGCTTCATCTGCCTTTGCCCAAAACAAGGAGAGGAGCTGTTACTGGGCAGGGAATGGTGGAGACTTCAGAGCTTAGGTGGGGCCTGGCTGGGAAGCATGGAAATGGGTTATGGAAGTGCATGGTGATTTGGAGCCCAAGGTTGTTCCTTTCTGTTGGACACAGGGCTTCTACCCCTAAATAAAACCTTTACTTTTTAGGTTTTAAAAATACTGCTTTGCTTAATCCTCTGTTGCAATAGTGTGGCAACATACTTTATGTGACTTTATACAAATGCTTTTTTGTTTTGAAGTTCGGGTTTTTTTAGATCTTTAATAAAAAGAACATAAAGACATAAGGCAAATATTTGTCTTCTTGCCCCACCTAGCCTTTTCTTATTTAAAAGCACTTTATGACTTAAGGTTATCCACACTACAATGAGCCTTCGATAGATTAAGCTGTCTCCAGACAGCTAATATTTTACCTTTTTGAGAATGCAGTTCTTATTCATAGAGTTTGACAGACCTGTTAATTCTGTGGCTGCTAAAGAGAAGTATCTATGGAAGATTTCAAAATGCAGTGACAATTACTAGATGCAATATGAGGCTGAGTTAGGGGATAGTGGTCACTGCTGTCACTGTGGTGCTGTTGACAAATTACTGAATTGTGCTTGCTGAAAACATCCCACTGCAGTAGCATAATGTGGCATGGAATATCCTGTTCAGCAGTAAGAGGGATCTTAGAGTTAGGAAAGATTCTGGGTAAGACTTCCTGCTGGAATAAATGCTCATCACTCTATTGAAGTCACTGCAGCTGTTATGATTCAAACGGGCTGAGATTTACTCCCTTGTCTTGAAGCAGCCAAGGGCAAAGTGAAAGCTAAAATGATTGGGGAGCATTCAGCACATGTTTGGAGTTGAGAAGAAAGGGCCTTTATGTTGCACTTCTGTGTAGGATGCATTTTTCTTTTGTGCTCTCCTTTGAACCTCTTGCCAAGATCACACAGAGGATTTCCAGGTGAGCAGGCTCTGGGTCTGTCACCAGTTTGGTCATTTTAACCTCACCAACAGTGTATGGTGGAAAACCTTTTGGCCTGTTTTGGAATAAAAGATGCAATTTCTTTGCAAGTTAGCTTAGTCAAAGTAATTTAACTGGACTACACAGAGCTAATCTTTGACATCTTAGCCCAATTTAAAGACAGAGGATTTTTAGTGTAGGCATTTTAATTATCTAATCTGCCCCGAGAGGGTAATACCTTAAAGATACATAACTAAGGCTGAGAAAAGACAGAATAGCAGTAGGGTGATACTGTACAATGTGAAAATGTTGTTTATATCCAAAGATCACACACACAGTTGAGCATGAATTCCCATTAGATCAACTTGAGCTTCAAATATGTATTTATTAGATATGGGTGGAAAGAACTATTTTTCAGGCATGGAGTCCTAATATCACAAAGGTTTTAATCTGGTGAAATATATGACTTCTGAAAACCTGAACATGACTAATATATCCAAGGCTTGTTGAACAACAACATCTGAGCACAGGGATGATACCTAGTCATTGCTGTTATTGTTAATTCCTTTTGTGGCCTTCTTTCTTTCTATAACTTTATGGTATGTCAGTTTTGCCACAACATACCCTGTAGAGATTTGTAGTGAGTGAAGCTGAAGACATGAATCTGTGTGTTTCCCTACTGTTTTTTTAATATTTCACTGTGGTGCATCAGCAGAGCAGGTGAGGTGAGTGCAGGGGCCTGGGTCAATCACCCGAACACACCCATTGCCTCCTGGGCACTGGCCCAGCTGAGCTGCCTGTCCTTACACGAACAGGAGCTCTCTCACCAAGTGCTCTGGGACTATTCATGCTGCTCATGAGCAAAGGCTGGGGGAAAGGCCACAGAGGAAGTGATTATGGCAATAAAAGCAAATTTTTGCATGAGCCAATGGGCATCCCACGGACCGTCTTCCGTTCACTATGGAATACTCCTTCCTCTTGTCTGATAAAGTGACATCTGGTTAGTATATTTGCCTGATTATTCAGTTCTCTGCATCACTTGAAGCAAAGTAATCTCTCTAATTGGTATGCAGAATTTTTTCCAGTATGGTTAAAACAGCAGATTCTGTGTTGAGATTCCTTCATGGTTGTTTTTGCCATCAGCTTCAGAAATCATGCAAAAGGAGCCTAATTTTGTGTTTATTCACTCACAGAGTTACCATATTTACAGCCTTGGAAACAGTATATAGGTCTACTTACAAAGGAAATAAAATGCTGTAATTAATTTTCTGCATCACTGAAATGGAGCTTCAGTCAAATGGGGAAGGCAGACATTGTGGATGTCAGAGAGCTGTCCTAGAACCAAGCCTCCAGCACTATTTGAGAGCAAAAGGTAAAATGAGACAGGAGATGAGATGAAAATGCTAATTAGAAGGGGGTTTGGGATGAGATAAGCAAATCTCTTGTAATCTCAAATAAATCTGAAGTTTTCTTGCTGTATTCTCACCCCATCCTGAGTTGGTTGTGCATTTGGTTTCTGAAAACAGCCCTGTCTATTTTGATGCTTCAGGCAATAACAGTCTGGATGAAAAGACTATTCCTTTTCCTTATTTTTTAAAACCCTAAAGGTTATTTCCTAGAGATAAATAAGATGCTAGTTGCTGTCTTCACCATGGTACAGATTTTCTTTAATATAAACAGACTGATCTATTTGGTCTGGAGTGATGTTTAAAGGCCAGACAATAATCATCCCTTCAGAGTGTCTGTGTCTTTCAGAGCTGGACCTACAAATCCATCACTTGACTGGAAAACCTCTTGGTCAGGAACACGCTCTCAAAATGAAGACTTGGAGGCTGAGTAATAGTGCAAACCTGCCAGGGGTAAAACAAGCAGAGTTGTGTTTTGTGGGCTTTTTCCTCTTTTTGCTATAAGCAGCTGGATTGAAGCATGGATATTACTGGTAGGAATGGTATTTCTCAACACGTTGTGAGTGCAGTGTTAGACTTCCTCATACTCTGACTACTTAAAATTCCTCAGTAGGCTTTTATCCCAGTATGTCTGAACAGTTTAGCAACATTCATTAAGCATGATGACACCCCAGTTATTGACTAAGAGAGCTTCCAGTGCCCCCTTCACAGAAGCAGTCATCCTAAAATACATTTAGTTGGTGAGAAAGGCACAGATAAAGGCCTAAAGTATCCTTGGTTACAGGAGAGCAACAGGCATTATAAAGAAGTTAAGAAAAAGTTCTTTTTCATTAGGCTAAAACTGAATTTTTAGAGATTTGAAATAAAAAGACATGATGATAGTCTTCTAATTCTCAAAAAGTCTGCAAAGAGGGTGTTTCTGAAATATTGTCCTGGTCGCCAAATGGGCAGGAAAGGTTCCTGGCTCCACATGGAACAAAATTTTAATTTAGAGATTTGGAAAAGCTTCCTAATGAAGGATATTTGATCAGTGAACCTGGCTGCTAAGGGAAGCTGTAAAATCTAAGTTATAAAAGACCAATTAGACTAACACCTGTCTGGAATGGGCTCAGCAGGATTCTGCTTCCATGCAGCGAAAATGGACTTAAAGCCACTATCATGCTGTGGTGTTATTTTTTTTCATCCCCCAGAACCCAGCTCAGGCCCTGTGATTCCATTTTTCCTATGGAATATGTCTGCCTAGGTTGTGTGCTCCAAGCTCAGCTGTGAGTGTTTTCAGTCTGTCTCACTTCTGTAGCACCAGCCTGTCTGGGAAAAAAAATATTATAAAGCTGAAGTATGTGAGATCAAAGTCCTCTCACAAAGAAGCCAGGAGGATTAAAATTAATTTCATTATTGTGAGTAGAGGAGCTTTCCCTAGGGAAAAAGGTGTTTTTTTGGCTCTCTTGAGCTGGTACCTCAGCTGACCTCAGTCAGAGAAAAACTACCCCATAACCATCTTTTGGGGGGGCTGAGAGGAGATGGTTAAGGATGAGGATCCTTAAGAAGGAAGGTTTCCCTTCAAGGGTGATCCCTCTTCAGTGAGGTCTGCAAAGATTCTCCTGCTTTCCCACAGACACTGTGAATGTATTAACTCTGAATGGTTCCTTCATGAACCTGTTTCAGTTTCCTGGTGCATTGGATGAGCAGCGTGGACATGTCATTCACAACTCTGGATTCCCTCTGAAAGCCATGCCAAAGCCAGTGCTGCTCCTGGGTTTCTGAATTCTTGAATTTAATCTTAGCCATGAGTTGCAAGAGTGATATCCAGCATTGTAAGTCAGCAGTATCCCCCAAATAAGTTGATAAAGCAGCTGTGTTGGCTCTAGAGCAGCTTAACTTTAGGCTTCTGAGTATGATGAATTATTGTTTAAGGAGATGTATTCATAATTCTGTTCCTTCTAAGCAGGTGGTTGATATTTTGAGATCCCTGCTGTATCAGCACTATGTATATTTGGCACAGAAACTGCATGAATATTATAAATTCTATATTTAATTGAGTCTCATAAAGAAATCCTGTAAATCATAGTCATCCCATCAAACAAAACAGGAAACTGATGTGGTGAGGTATTCAATAACATTGCTGCTTTTTACCCCTAAGGGATAGACAAAACTTTGTTGTTTCTTTTAGAAGAGAAAAAAAAAAGATGATAGAGTCAGGTATCTTTGAGGTAGTTCTGTTTATCTGAAAATAACAAAATCCTAATTCTTAGCACAGAAATCAAGTAATATGAGAAATTACTTTTATATCCAACACCAAGCCTCCCTGAGCCAGCACTCAGCCACAAAAGCTCTCTGTTTAGGCTTCCAGCAAGACCACAAGGCCAGTATTTAGTCAGCTTGCATCCTAAGCTTTCTTGTTTCTTTATATCTTCCTTGAAATATTTCTTTCTGTTTCTCTATCTCACATATTTTGGAAGAAAATATCACAGCATCATTTGCTCTACAGTAGATGGTGAAACTCCTTCATTTTTATTTGTGAATGTTAGATGATACTGCATGCTGTGGGGTGAGAGTTAATATTGTGTCAACTTACTGGGACTGCAAAAATCCTTTGATGCCCAACCCGAGAGATAGTCCAATAATTCTTTCCATAAGATAGACTCTGAGGCTCTGGTAAAGGATCTAAGTCACAATAAATTAAAGAGAGACAGTTAAAACAAGCATTGGTCTTACCCAACAATAAGGGTAAAACACATATACCAATGCAAGCAAAAGGAGATTTATATCTACTTTCCTTAAGCGAGTTTGAATCGGTACAGGACTAAAACTGCTTTCATTGTTAGGGTGTTGTTTTATGTTCTCTGTACTATTGAATCACAATGAGGTACTATTTGCACATATTTATCTATAGTACATCTATTACATCAAATCAACAGGAGGTGAGAAAGACTTGTACTAAATGAATGCAGTTCATTACTTACCTGTATCTGGCAAACAGAATAAAGGGAGCAGGGGTTGATTTTGGCACCTGACCTGCTCTGGCATCTTTTGCCTGCAGAGCACTTGTCATGGGAGAGAACAGTTTGCTACAAGGAGCAACAGTGAGCCCTCGAAACACCCTCTGAAACACATGCATGACCACGTTTTCTTGGCAGGCTGCTTCAAGTGCTCTCTAGAGCTATTTGATCTGGTCCTCCAAACCCTCTTCACACTGCTTCTCTTTACTGCTCTTACTGTGGAATTCATCACAGGCTATTTTATCTGGGTGAGAGCTGAGCATACACATGGGTTTGAGTCCATGCAGTGCATCTACAAATAGACTGCTAGACAAGGTCCCTGGCCTTGCTTATCAGAGTGGAACAGCTGGGGACTGGCCTCCCTGAGAGGCCAAGGTGATGCTGAAGCGTTGCACTCCAGGCAGTTGTGAGCCCCAGCGTGCAACAGGGGATGTGTGCACTGCTTGTCACAGGTCAGGGGAAGGTCCCCTTTGAGGCTGTTTGTAGATCTGTGTTGAAAATCCTTTTCTATATGAGTGGATTGCCCAGGTAGGGCAAGAACAGTGCTTGTGATAACATTTGAACATGACAGCTGTGTTGCACAGTACAATAGTGATGCTGAAGAAAAGCCACTCACATGAACAGCTCCTGTGCTGCGTGTGAGGGGAACAACAGAGCGAGGGGTGATCCTCACTCCACCTGCCAAGGGCAGTACTTGTCACTGCCCCCGTTCCCCTACCACAAAGGAAAGCCAGTGACAAGCTGCAGTCATGTCTTTTTGAGATGTCTGTTTTGATCTTGTTCAGCAGCAAAGTGCACCCTGTATCCATAAATCTGAAGAAGTTTCAGAGAGGAAAAAAGCAATTATGGGAGATCAAAAGGAAGCTGGTGAGGGAATGAGCAGGAGGAATGGTGTCTGCTGCTTCCTTATTTGCTAAGGGAAGTGGAAGATGGGTAGCACAGTTTAAGAAATTAATATGGATCTATTAAGTGATACATTGATTACTGCTTTTTCCCCTTCTATCCAAAATGGTCCAAGACAAAACTTGGCCAACAACTCCTTATGGGGGGGAGCAAAAGTGTTGTTGTATGCACCAAGGGAGTCACTGCAAGTAAGAGTAACTGTAGAATTAAGTAACCATGAATAAGATCCTATGAGCAACCAGAATTTCATAAACATGGCTTAAGGAGGCCTGAAATGTATTGGAAAGTCACCACGTTCAAATACAATTTCCATGTTTTCCTATTACACAAAATAAAAAATACTTTGCCCACCAGAAAAGGTCCTGAGCTTTACTCTAATAGAAGCTGAGAAGTAACTCTGCTGAAGCCATTGGTGTGAGTTAGTGAAGTGTGAATACACTTTAATATATGAAACAATACCTTCACAAGGTTTCCTGTTGATTTCAGAGGGAATATTTGTACAGCAAGTTACTGCTCTGTACAAGTAAGTCTATGAGCATCCAGGTTTCTGCTAAAATAAGATTACATGTCTATTAGTCTTTCCAGAAGTTACAACACTGCAATATATGGTATTACCATGCACTGAAGATAGGTCCTTGGGAAATTACTGAATAGAAATATGTAGGAGACCAATTCCCTCAGTAACAGCAAATCTTTCAAGTGCTGCAGTTTAGGTGACGATTCAGCTCTTGGAGTAGAATCCACTTAACTTTGGATTTGGAAAGGACAGTGTTGGAAGTTAGGGAGCAGATTTATGTGTCACTGGATTATAACATTGAGGCTATTTTGCAAATAAGCTGTGTTCTGAAACTGCTGACTGTAGGATGCTTTAGGAATACTGACATTTTGCCACAGGTACAGAAATCTCACAGTTAACTCATATCATCAGATGACTTAACAACATGTTTCCCTTGCATAAAAGAAACAAACCCTGTGTCCTCAGAACAATTATAAGAACATCTTTCAGTTATTATGCTACCCTGCAGCAAGGAGAAGCATATTGATCTGGGCCTATGTTTCATTTACAAAGAGAGCTTTTCTGGGGAGAAAACAGAGGATATGAAATACTCTAAACCATTAAGCAAATGGCTTCATCTCAAAGAAGAAACGTCCTTTGAAGAAAAGTAAAATGTTCAAAGTGTCTTAAGAATAAAGAAACACAAGCACCTGGGTCTATGAGCTGCTCTGGAGTAAACTATTTCACAATGCAGTCTTAATAGGGGCTCAAGCAAGGGACAATCTCCCCTAACAAAACAAAACAAAGTCAGGGGAGGTCACTCCAAAGAGTTTTATGTGGTTTATGCTTGGGGAAATGAATAGGGACAGACTCTGGTTTTTTTCCCTGTGAATCACAGAGCCCTTGCTGGCATTGGGAACCAACTCAAGATTTCCACAGTTTCTATTCAGTCTTGCCATCCATGCTTCAAAAGCTGGATCCAAGAGGGGATCTGCAACAACATCAGATTTCCATACTAGTGCTTTGGTAATTTTTCCAGTGCTATAAAGCATTTACTCCTGACTTTGCCTCACTGAAGGTACAAGAACAGCTAACAGGCAGTGCACATGGCCTGGGGCAGCATCCTCTCAGTTCTTTCAGCCTTGCCCGTTCTTGTAGCCAATTCTTTTGGTATTGTAGAAGAAATAAGCAGGGATAATACTCTTGCAGGTACATTTAAAGAAGGGGCTAAACTGACTTTCACAACTGCAAGTGCTGCTGAGAAACCTGAGATCTGTTACTACTATGCAGAAATCGTCACGCCAATGTCCTTTTGAAATTCTACCAAGTGTGTGCTGTCTGCAGCAATGGAAAGTGGGCACCCACTCACAATAGGAACAAGTTCTGCCTTCCTCTTCTCCAAGGGTGATTTGTTTCCACTAATCCAGAACATTTCAGCATTTTTATATTTGCTTTCTGTGTTGTCCTTTCATGTATGCAGTTGATGCCCAACCTGGGCTCTTTGACTTCTCAGAGATGTTTTAGTCTTATTGTCATTTTCTACATCACTGAATTTTAAAATCACTATTTCTTTTCTTACAGCATTTATTGCATTCAGTTTTCTTCTTTTTCTGAGGTTTAGAGTTGTTTAATTTCTTGAAACTCAGTAACAAAATCAACACAGAAGGCCAGATCTGCTCCCTTTGTTCTAAGTTTTGTTCATGCAAAACTTCTCAGCTGATTAGTGCTAAATTAAAATGTGAGAGGAATATCTATTATTTTTAGGGTTTTTTTATATATATATAAAATCACTTACTTCTTTTACTGTTTCTGAAGAAAGATCAGCCTCTGCATGCTGCTAGTGCCACTGAGAATACTAAAAAAGCTGTCAAAAAATGATATCTTGATAAAACACAATTACTTTAAAGTTGAAGTTGTGAGTACAAACCAGATAAAAAATGCTTTCACAATTCACACAATAAGGTCTACAATGAAAGGAAAACTGATTATTCTTACATTCTTAATTATTTTAAAAGACGGATGCAATTAAATTAGGTGTTATTTTTAAAAGGATTTCCGAAAATGCTGGCTACATAATTTATTTTTGAATGAACTTTCATTTTTTTCCACTTGTGAAACAATGCTGACTTTTATAAGCATTTTTCCACACATATGTAGGACAAAACTTTTCACAGCAGGAATTTGATTATTAACCAGTCACTTTAATGCATGTGGTCTTCCTTCCTTGTAATTACTGAATAAGTCTGTGTCCTTATCCATTTGAAATGTTTTGAGCAGCAAACAACAGCTGGGGTCATTCGTATTGCTCTGGAGTAATCTTGTTTGGTACAAATACCCCAATTCACAAAGGAACCACCCTCTGTCTCAAGGTTTCTGTGTACAGAATCTCTCATGCAGGGGAAAAAAAATAAATTAAATCCCAAAGATCTCCGCTACCCTCATTTCATTTTCGTCTCTTCAGATGCTTGTCCTGATTCTACAGTTACATACAAATGGACTCCAAGTGTTTGAGCCAGGGTCAAATTTTTTCTATATTTTTGCATAATGCCTTAAAAGATTAATTCCTAATCTCTTATTCTGACTTGGTAGGTCATCTGCCCTAAATATAACAAATAATATTAAAATTCAGGCTTTGCTGATGTTGAAATTAAATGAGAGGCTCTGAAGATGAACAGGGTTGCGGGGGGTGACCTGTTTCAGTAATCCCAGTTTGTATCTATAGACTGAATCTATTCTCTTTGAACAAATACATTTCTTTGAACAAATACATTACCACAAAACCCCCAAATCAGCTTGAAAAATCCACAGCACTACAGGGTTAACATTTGAATTAGGTTATGGAACCAAGTCAGTGGGAGGGGGTCTATTCTTAATTGAACTGAAATCCTGCTCACAGCTGGGGAGCGTGTGAAACACCCAGCAATGCTTTAAGTGTTGGTCACATTCCACAAGGCTTTCCTGGCTCTTGTGGATTGAAAAGGCAGGGGAAGGGTAATGAAGAGACTAAAATGTGAAGTTAAGACCTGCATCTGTTGACAACTGCAGAATTCCTGGGGCCAAGGAACGGAAGGAGGAAAAGCTTGCCCGGTGTGTGTCATGGCAGGAAACACGAAGGAAAGGAAGTGTTCTGCTTGAGGGTTATTTTTTCCTTGTTGAATAAACTGACCACTTTCACGGTGTGTTCACAAGTCATTGCAGACTGTGCTTTGCAGAGGGTTCTAGGCTTTGGTCTGCCATGAGCACAGGAAAAGGCAGTGACTGGTTGCAGCCCAACAGCCTCATTCAGTTGAAACTCTAAGTAGAAGGAAACTGCATCTTTTAGAAGAGGCCCACCCAAAGTAAAACCTTTGCTATGTGTCCATCCTTCCTTCAGTGCATTGGAGCTCACTGCAGAGCCAGCACTGCATTTCCAAGGACAGCCCAAGTCAAGCAGATTAGTGAGCAATGCATGTAAATTTTGAACTCTGGACATCTCTCTCCAGCAATAAAAATCTTCTGTTCATTACATATCTACAAATTATATAAAAAATAAGTGAATACTCTGTTCCTACAAAACAGGACCTGTCTCCCTATCTGAGCACACTGGCTGTGTGCTATTTGTTCCTGTGTGTTCAGAAAATTAGTGGTGTGCTTTGCTTCTGTGTTTGGACCGTATGGTTCAGTCTCAACCCATATGTTACAATGATGTTATTGAAGGTGATTTGGAAAGGCACCCTAATTAAATAGCACAGTCAACTAGCTAGGAAATTCAACATTGTTACTGAGTCAATTTGGAGGGGTGGTTCTGTCTGGGGGAACTCGGGACATGTTTGATTTTGATGGCTGAATTAAGCAAGAAAATGTAGAACCCATATGCACAGGGCCACATTTCAAAAACTTGCCTGTAAGAGGTACACTTCAATTGAGTTTGCAGACTACCCATGGGTATATTCTAGAGGAACACATTATATGTCTGCATTTATTTACCTATGGCAAATCTGATGAGATCACTGATGTGAATTCAAATTCACATCACCTTGCATCACACAAACAGAAAATCCAAAAGAACAACTTCTGGTGTAATTTGCTACTGAATGTACTTCAGATACATAAACTGGATGAATCAAGGCCAGAAGTCGACAGAAGACTTTTATCTTTGTTGTTTCCACATAGGTGGCAGAGTAACCCAAAGAATTGATGCACTGCAATATCTCTTAATTGCTGAGAATCTACAGAAAAGGAACAAACAAGGAAACCAAGACCATAACTACACTACTGCCTGTCTTAGAATTGCAATAATTAGTCTGGCCCAGGTCATGAATGAAAGCTGTAAGTCCTCTTCAGCAAATTATGGGACATCAGGTCAAGTCCAATAAACAGTAATGCACAGTGATTTTTACTGCTCCAGTTCCAAGTTGATATGACAGCTGAATCACAACTGCAATCCAGAGGAATAGGGAAAACAAAGCATTCCCTCATTAATAATGAAAGAAAACAAATGGTGCAAAAATACCAGGGGCACTGGTTGTTCTTACCAGCGTCATTTGACTTCATATTTTGCCCTCATCTTCCCTAGGAGTGTTTAAAATCAGCACTCACTAACTTGGTGCTTAGCCTGGTTTTTGGGATAGCTCTTATTGCACTCGTGAAGTAATACCTCAGTTCTGGGAAATTTTCATTCTTTCAAGGGGAAGAGAAAAGCACAATAGGGACTGTTACAGAAGTGTCCTGGGGTGACATTTTATCCTCCTTCTGTCATGAGCTGAGAGGCAAAAGAATCAGAAAAAAGAGAAATGAGCCATGAAAAACTGAGCAAAAGATGACACTTGGATCATTGCATGTCAGAAATGCCATACAGGACCAGAATATTGTCTTCAATCAGCAGCGACATCAGTTTTTCAGCGTCTTCACTATTGTTTTGCTGGGTCCACGAGAGCTAACTGGACACAGCACTGTTAAATCATCACCTGCCAATCACATTCTAAAAATAAGTTAATCTGTCATCCAGTTATTGGAATTCTTGACTATTTTATATGCTGACCACCCTGTCATTTTAATCCCCAGCATTCCTCTTGTGTCCTGTATGATACAAGCATTTCAGATAAGTTTGCAATGTAAGATGTATTGAACTCCAGGGACTGGATAATAAAACTGGGGGAGTTTTGGTAGCAACTATAATAAATATACAAAGAAATAGCGGAAAGGAAGATTTAATCAGCATCCACTAATGTGGGATTTTTTCCATACCGGGTTCCTGCTTTGACAGGTCCTTTGCCAAAACCCTGTTGTGGTTTGCAAAAGATGTACTTCACATTTTTACCCCATCCTTCTGGATTCTGGGATCACACACTGAGATTTTCAGTATAGCAGTCACATGTAAAAACTTGCAGATTCTGAAAAAAAAAACCCACAAAGCAAAAAACAAGCAAAAAAAATCAAACCAGCCTGGATAAGCTTCTTTTTGCATTTTCTGTATTATAGCTATTATCAACCTGTAATGAGAGACAATTTGTATCAATATTGTACAGTGACCTTGGTATCCAGCACTGGCAAGGGAGTAAGGAGTTGATGGCAACCCCCCAAGAGATATCACAATCAGGGAAAAAAGGTGGAATTTGAGAGTAGCTGAAAGGGAAAAGGCTTCAAAAAGGAGCCTTCCTGTAGCATCTCCACAGGGGAAAGACTGATGGATGACAATTTGCATTAGTTTTTAGGGAATTCCCTTGGGATTATAGTTGTATGGGACCAATTTAAAAGGTGACAGTTTGCTTCTCTCTCTTTCCTTTCCCTCCTTTCCTAAGGAAGGAACCAGTCTCAGCTGACTCCTGCTGGTTTGTGCAGCAGGATCTCAAATCCCACAGCAGTTTGTCTCAAACCCCAAAGCACCCACAGACACTTGCAGAAAAGACACTTGTTACATCCAGTCAAAAGCAGATATTGTAGATAATCTTGCCAGAAGCAAAATTCTTGTTAATTCTCCTATTTTATGCCACATGTTATTAAACATAAAATATCAGTGCAGCACAAAGCTCAAAAAAGAAAGTAACACAGAGACATTTCTAAGGTGCTGGGGAAAACAGGCTTTAGTTTCACTTAAGTAATTACTGAATTCCTGAAGGAGATGCAGCATGTTTTCTGTCTCTCCATATATTTATTATTTCTCTCTCCTCTGCCCTTGGTGAGCTATTCAAGCAAGGTAGCAGAAGGTTCATTTGAAAGGCACAGAAGTTTTTTATCTAAATTTTTCTTCAATATAAATTTGTGAAACTGAGACTTTGAACACACCCATTCGCCTGGTGTTATTATTTTTTTTTAAAATGTTGATGTCTTCCTTTCTTCTTTATCTTCTCTGCAACAGCTGGCAGTACTACTGCCAGATGCCACCAAAGTCTTCAGAGTATTAAAAACAGGCCAGCCCTAACCCTGGGCTTGAAAGAGTGATGATGTCTTAGCAGCCAGAGGACACAGAGGAAATGAGTGAGACAGAAGGAGCTTGTCAGAGAGCTACAACGTCAAACTAACAAAATAACAAACCTGAAATTCAAAATGCAGCTTGGTAGCTCCAACAACAAGCAGATGTACTCCCACACATTTTTTTTTTTTTTTTACATTAGTGTTCTTTGGCGGCATTTAATTTTCTTAGGCAATTCTTGAACTTCATAGATGACTGCAGAATATGTCTGAATTGTGTAGACAAAAAAAGTATTGAGTCTGGGGGCTTCATGCACAGAAAAATCCTTTTCTGAAATCAGATCCAATCACAGTCGACATCCTCACTACTGGCCAAAGCCAAAGATGTGTTTTTTAGGTGAAGAATGCAGTCTGGCAAATAGCCATTTCCACACTGGATATCTCTCACTTGCCTGGTGAGGTTAAACCATGCTGGTCCTTCAGTCAATAACATCCAAGGTGATTCAAATCCACAGGTTTGTGCTCTCTGACTCAAATCAAAGGAATTACAGCCTTTAGCAAGAGTTCAGATCAAGGCTCAACCACCTCCATAACTGGATGTGCCTTTGGTCCATAAGAATCTCATGTGGTTACACCTGTTAGTGGCAGCTGTATGATACAGCAATAAGATTTTCCAGCAGGTGATTTGCAGAGATGATTCATTTTCACTCCAGAAGCTTCTGGAAACTTCCACAGGGTAGTGATGGAATTGCCCTTTTAGTCCCTTCTCTGAGTTGCATCTCGTGGTGCACTGGGGAAGCCAAGGAGCCTGAAAGCAGAGGATTATTTGCAGGGTGTTGTCTATTCACTGGGAGTTAAAGCTGAGGAAGCGGCTACTGAGAAGCCAACTGGAATTGGTAATGGTAAGGAGCTGAAGCCAAAGCAAACCAAGCCAGTGGGATCACTGGCAGCCAGCAAAAGCTGTCTCTGGGGTCTGTCCTACTGCACATATGTTTGGAACTCAAAAAAGGAAAGGAGGATCTCAAGGGACATGAATCAGACTACTTGAGCAACACTGGAAACTTGAACATTGCTGCAAAGCCAAAACTTCTTTGTCTTATCATACCCAAAATTTATTAAAGCAAAATATTGCAAAATGGCAGAGAAACAAAATCTGATCCCGATCAATATTTGGAAGAGACAGTTGACAAAGAGAATTATCTATATGCCAAGTATCCTCTTAGGAACAGACTAATTTTGCGCAGACATCCCTGAACAGGAGACACATTCATAAAAATGTCACTGGGTTTCAGAACAACATGGGAACTCCTTACTGAATTAGTTTCCAGCCACGACTCAAATCCTCTCCTTTCTCTCTCTCTCCCCCCATGACCAGTTATGAGCAGCCACCCCCGCTTGGTCTCTCCACAGGGGTTAATTCATTCATCTGTGTTATGCAGCCACTGGGATTGCCCCGAGAGTTTCCAAGGTAGAAAGTGGAAATAAAAAGCAGCTCCCTACATGATTTGTGAAACACGTAAAATACAATAGCAAAAAAATAGTAATGAGCTCATTATAGTAGAAATGGTCTCATTAGCAGTGCAAGTGCCAATCATATACATGGCCGGGTTTCTGATGGTGCAGGGAGTTCTTTAAATACCTTCCTTCCCTACTCCAGCATATAAATTCTATTCAAAAACTTGTAATTTGTGCCATCCTTGGACTTCTGTCCCTCCCTTTGCTCCCCAAAAGGTCACTGCAGAATATAACTCCTGGACACATAGCATATGGGTGGTCAGATGCACATCCCTGTGCGCTGCTATGGGCAGAGGATCAATCCTTCCCCTGCCCCAAGAGGAGTGGGAAGACGACTCAATTTGCTGGCAAGAACTGTCTTGAGGATAAAAACTGTATTTGGGAATATAAAGTGGGAGGAAAATAGTTTCCACCAACATGCTTGTAACAAATTTAGGGCATTTGTAGATGAGCAGTAACACCGTTAACAGGGGATTATAACACAGTTATTTTAGGCCAGTTGGAGGGCAGTACCCATGAGTATGTGTGTCCTGCTGCTTCATCTTCTCTCCACTCTAGCCAGGTGGTGTCATTTCTCTTCTTTCAAAGTATCAGGCAGAAATATTGCCTGGGCTGAAAACATGCTGGTCAGTGATTGTGCTGGATGAGGAAGAGCAGTCAGTGGAGGGGAGAAGAGCCTAAACATGCTGTGTGGATAAAGGAATATGTCCATTTTTCTCCTTTTCTACTAAATATGTGTATATACACTGCTGGAAAGCTAGAGCTGAGCTCCTGCCTTAGTGTATTTGCCTAGGTACACGAGAAAACTTACCTTCATTTTATAGATCAGGATTTGTACTGCAAAAAGTGCAGATCTAAACTAACTGAACTTAGTATGCTCTTGGCTGGAGGTCTCAGAAGTTCAGCACCTTTCTCTGGGCAGTGATGAAGCCTTTCTGCTGGCTGACATCCATGATTCCGTGTCTACGCACAGCCTCTCACAGGTCATTCATTTTCTTATTACAAATTTGTATGCCTTATATGGATCAGATTTCACAGGACCTGGAGTTCAGATGATCTAAAATGGTAGGCTCTGCAGCACTATAATCCTTCCACACACAAAAGTCTCCATGACTTTTCCACAGTCACAGGAAAGCCCACAGCTGAGCAGGGAGTTAAGCTGTGCTGTAATTGCCAACTGTTACACCCTGTATGCAAAATTCTTTTTTCATTTGTGATCTAGGCTACCAGAAATGTAGAACTCCATCAAGATCTGCCAGGTAATAATGAGCCACGCTCTTCAAAAATGTACTTAAAATTGAAAGTGATTAAAGATGCTCCAGCCTGCAATTACCTATTACTCAGTTGTGCTTTAAACGGTTCATTTTTCACATCATTCCAGGAAGTTGTAACTTCTTAAAGCAATGTTTCTGGTAATTAGGGGAGAGCAGCAACAGCAGCCACTGAGCATTATCTCTGCTGCAGCATAGAGGGAATGCTGCCTTCTGCAGAGGGCAGAACAAGCGTGGCAATGTGGCAAAGAGAGGCAGCACCTGATCTGACTGCTCGGCATCTCACTGCTCAGGGAGCTGACTGCTCACCAGGACTTCAGCTTGGGTCTCAGAAGTACTGGGCTTGGGAAGGCTTAGCCCACTTTGGTCTGAGCTTCTGAGATCAATTTTGGACTCATAACAAGGGAGCTCCTGGTATAATTCAGAAATGTGGCACTCCCTTTGGCTGGGTCTGAGTAAAATCCCTGCCTCTCTGGAGCTGGCCTAGGAATAAGAAAAGGCTTTTAGCAATCTATTTTTAGGCTCTCTCCTTTTTAATTTTGAAGCACAGTTAAAGTAGCTACAACAGACAGACACATCCTACCACTAAACCTCAGCACTTTGCTTTCACCTTCATGGCCTTTACTCTGCACACGTTTTTGATTTACCAGTTTTACTTTTCAGACAAAGTTAAATGAGATCTGATTTTCTTGTTGCAAAAGTAGTGCCACTTTGATCGATAAATGTATCAGAGAGATACCACAATGCTTAAATAAAGTAGAAATATAAATAAATAATTAAAAAATCCCGGGTTCTTGAGACAACCACTCCATACCAGACACTGTAATTGCAGGACCAAGTGCTGTGGTTGTCCTGACTGCCTCCATAGAGAACCCAGGGCACAGAATGAACCCTAATGATGGCTCACGTTTTGTGACAGTGAAGAACATCACTTTTATGTACGTTGGCTCATCTGCCTCCCTTTAGAGACTTACCTACGATACATAGAGAGAATTAGTTTTATTTTTTACTTTTGTAAATGACAATATTACTAATAATTTCACCTGTTATTAATGACAGGAACTTATCTCAGTATTAATAAGAATAATAAGCTTATCTAACATAACCTCAGCTCATTTAATCTCAGGAATTTATCTCAGTAATAAGGGAAAATATATTAGAAGTAGAAATACAGAAAAAAGGGAAAGATTTGTATAAAGATCACAGTATAATGGCATGTTTCTGTGTGATAGCTGTGGTGAATGAAAGAAACATATCTTCTTGCTCAGATATGTGTTAGTAAAAAAAAAAAAAGTTTTCTGTGATGTATTTATGCAAGGAAAAAAGCTGGAAATTCTTTGGCTTTAGAGGAACTGTGAGCTACCCAGCTTGTGTCATGGGAGGCTGCCACAGACACAGCAGCAAAGGGTATATGTCTGAAGTTTGGGCAAGGGACAAGTTTTCAGTTCTGAAATGGCATCCCACTGCTGGGGAGGTCCTGGGCTGCAGAGGCTCCGAGGCTGCAGAAACTGATTCACTGGTGAGAAGCTGGTGATGGCTGGAGCTGCTCCACACCTCAGGCACAGCTAAAGCCCTCACAGGAGTGGCACAGCAGGTCTCCCTTCCCATGCACAGCCTGAATCTTCCTCTTACTGCTGCCCATACAGGTCAGTCAGAGAGATCTCTGCCTCAAAGCAGAGGAGGACAGCTGGGAACACAAGTTAGCAAAAGGAAATGAAAGAACAGCAACTACCAGATGATTAATGGCACCGATATGAACCCTGCTGACAGCCCAGGGCCTGGGCACCTCTGCTGAGACAGATTAACTTTGTCTCTTGAAGCATGGGAACAAAAGGAAAAGAAGCTACCCACTGGGAAATGTCTAAATCCATAGAAGAGTGATGAGCATGTTTGGACTGAAGGAATTGGCTGGAGAAAATTTCTGGCAAACTCTGCCACTCTTTATCTGGGTGCTTGTCATCCACTCAGCTCAGTGTGAAGATTTTGCCTACCAGTACCACGTCTCTTGGCTGAAAAGTCAAAAGGCAGCAGCACAGGAATTGTTCTTCATTTTTTCTGAAGCAGTCTGAAAACATTCCTGAATTGTATTTTTCCACCCTGACCTACATTTCTGTGATGATTCATTTTTCTGTTCCTTTTTGGAAGGGCAGCAGACAGCACAAGCTTTGCCTGAGCTGGGTTTTCCCACCCTCACTGCCCATTGCTGCACAGCAAAACCATGGTCACACCTGGAAGCAAATCCCTCCCAGCCTCCCATTTCACTTACAGGATGAAGGGATGCTCTGGAAACTTCAAAGACATAAAGAAAAGTCAAATACGCATTGAAATACTTGTTAGCTGAGCACACAGAGTTTTATAGCGTATTTATTCATGTCAAAAAAAGAGCTACTGATTGGCAAGCAGAAGTCACTTAGTCCTGGCATGAAATTTCTACAAGAGGTAAATTAGAGCTTTCCCAAGGTCTTGGGGTTATGGCAGGGATCTGCATCCTCCTCTGACTGAGAGTGCTGCACTTGGATTTTCAAGTGTTCTGAAATACAGGTCTGCACTCTGCTGCCACACAGTTTTACCTGTCTTGGCCATAGCACAATGTCCAGTTTATAAGCAAGGAACTGGTTTCACTTTCTGTGGCCAGGGCACATGCACCCAAGCAAAGGAGCAGGAATTTTATTTCTTCCCATATTTCCTTCCCACATTACACTCCCGCTTCACTCTCCTGAAGAAGTTACGAAACTTTAGTATTGTGTCAAAACCCTGGAGATCAGCAGGATTTTAAGGCCTGATTCATAACTCACAGAACATCAAAGGAGGAGCCCCAGTTTCCCGAGTTTCTTTTTCTCATCTTTGCATTCAGGGTCTGGCCACAACTGATTTTTTTGATATGCAGAATAAGCACAGCCCAAGCCGACCGACTTCAGTGGCGTCCTATTGGGCTGAAGCAGCAAAAGCCTTGCACAACATCTTCTAATGATTCATATTTTGGGGAGGAGGAACATCACCTCTAGGAATTCAGCTTTATTGGATACTCTAATCCAGAAGAGATAAAAGCGCTTGCTAATTACTGCTGGGTTTTTTTTCTTTGAAGAATTGGGTTAAATTTCTTTTGAAAGTATATGTCTGTTTGTGCTTGTTAGATGTATAATTTAATTTGTTTAGGACTTTTTCCTCTTCTAGGGTTTTGTTCTTGATATCTGTGCTTTTCTTTTCCTTCTTTCCCTCTCTTTTTTCCCCAAAGATATGAACTTTTGATATACTCTAGATTTATTTTCTTAATATAACAATGATTATCCCCAGGTTGATACATCTTCTTTGAGGCCTTATTTTTTCCCTGTTGAAAAGTCATTCCCTTAAAAAAAAATGGTGCTGGTCTTGCTTGCCAGTTTAATAATTCTGAGATTAATGTGCTTATGAACTATTCCTGACTGAAACCTGTATTCACACTACACTGGAGAGAGAACTCAAAATATATACTTTAGAAAAGAAAAATAAATTGTAATATTATAATTTATCTGTCAACCACTACTATGCAACTATGCAGAAGCAGAGAAAATTGGGCTGAAAGGGAACTTGGGGGGACAATTAATTCATACTTCTTCCCCAAGTGAGGACCAACTCTGCCTACATCATTCCTGACAGATGTTTTTCTAACCTGTTCTTAGCAGCCTCCAGTGGCACTAGGTACACAACCTCCCACAGCAATTTCTATTAATATTCAACTGTTCTCACTGTTGGAAAGTTTTTCCTAACATTTAACCTGAATTTCCTGAGCAGCAATTTAAACCTGTGACTTCTCATCCTGTTCACATGTATTTGATCTTGTTAAGTCAACCCAGCTGAGGGAAGTGGTTTAGCTGAGCTCCCAGGAGCTTTCTGCACTTATGTTCCTTTGGAATTATAGACACATTTTGGAAAACCCACCCACTGAGAGTATGCAAATAGAGATCAGCTGTTTGCCCTTCCCATGTCTGACATCTCTTGAGATTTTGTTGTGTTGGGGGGGAAGGATAAAAAAGGAAAAGCTTTATACATCACACACTGCAGTTAATTGCACAACTCCCTTCCCCTTCTGCCTCACCATGTAACACAACAATGGTCGTTACTCCTGCTTTAGGTTGCACATTGAGATACTTGAGTGTTGACCAGTTACCTCTGCACTGATAATATCAGTATTTGGATGATGCATTATAAATGAATTCTTCCCCTTGGCCACTCCCCTTCCCCCTGAAAACAACACCCCAAAATAAGTAACACCCAAAAATAAATAATACCTCCAGTTTGCTGTACAAATAAAGAAACACTTTGATGGAGTACCCTCTATCTTATATAGAGGATGGGAAAATGTACACTACTACTGACTTATGGATTCTCTCATGGCTCTGTAAATGAAGACTAATGTTGCAGTCAGCTTTGCCACTGGCCTGGTAGATTCATTTGGGTCAGTTAAAAACCCTTCCTTTATCTGACTTGCTATGTTAAAGGAGATTATTAAAAAACCCAACATATTTGCAAAGTGCTGTGAGATATAAGCCTGAGGTGTGCTCTGTTTTATTGTTCTCAGATTTAAGAATTATCATGGGAGTTTATAAAACTCCTGGGTGCAAAACACTGTGTAGGGGGAAGCAGCTCAAGGCTTCATGTCCAAGTAGCCACAACAATTTCTGGCCTCCATAAGGGAAGAGGACTGAGAGGGATCTTATTTCTGGCAGGCACTAATGCCCCTCAGCCTTTTCTCTTCCTCTCTGAAGGAGCACCATGTGCTTTCCAGGGCCTTTCCAAAGGCAAAGGAGGCATCTGCTAACCAGGACAGAAAACAGCTGGGTCACAGCTCTTTTCCTGCTCCCAGCAGTTGCAGTGATTTTGCCTGCTCCTAGCACTGGCCCTGTCTGGCTATTAATATTTGTTTTCATCATTATTATTTTTACAATTACTATTCTAAATAACAATGGAATAAAGTCCTTCTCAGAAGTGATTTTTTTTTTCTTTTTCTTTTTAAATTTACTACACCCTGCAGCAATAGAAATTGAAATATTCTTATTGTATCGGGCGTGAGATTCCTCCACACTGGGTGAGGGGGTGCAGGGAACCTTGGTCAGAATACATTGGGTGCTGGAATCAGACAGGACAGGGAGGGAGTGCCTCAGGCATTTGGAAAGGCTGGCTTCTCTAATTCTAGAGCAGTTTTAGCCTTGAAGGCACAAACCCTGAAAATGTGGAGGTCTGCCATAGTGTGACAGACCCAACTGGTAGGAAAGTAGGGAGGATCTATCAGACCACAAATGAACAAAGAATTGAAAGCATTTTTTTTTGATTGATGCCAAATGATTGTGCTGCTGGCCTCAGGAAAATGAAATACTGAACAACAAAATACCGTCATTTGGGGCTAATCAAAGGTTTCTTGCTTCTTAAGCTGAAGAGCTTTTGGTTTGTTTGATCTAGAAAAAAATAATAAAAATATCATGGACACATTTTAAAATGGGGTATTTTGGACTGGAAACAAAAGAAGGACTAAATTACTTTGTTTTCTCTTCCAAGTTTTGACCAGCTTTCTTGTGTGAAACTGTTCCACCAATTTGCCTCAAAATGATTTATCCAAAAAAATTCAAAAAACAATCTCTCTCTTTAACTCAAGCTTGTTTCCTTTTGGCAACACACCATAAATACACTGTAAGGACTGTGTTTCCATCAGACACTTTGCTTCTGCTGAAGCAGGAGCTGATATCAAAAAGCTGCTGAGTTTGGTCAGCATTCCCTGCCCCTGGGACTGGGTGTTGCACCCCTGGCTGAGGGGGCCATGAGTGGAGATTGTTTCTGAGGACAGATAAAAGGAACAACAGTCAGGAGCAGTGCAGATGCAGCTGAGCTGACCTTCAGACATGACTCTGCTGGCCTCGGGGGGGGCCTTGCAGCCCCATGGTCCCTCCGTTATTTGGGTGATGCGTCAGGTCCCTCAGCGCAGATTGAGGTCCTGCTGTGCCTGGAGTCACAGAAAAGTAACAAAATAAATCCCAGACCTAAGGAGCTCACATTTTGTTTTCACTGTCTGTTGAAAAGAGCTAAGAGATTTGGCCTGGAAACCCTGAGACTCTGCTCCAAAAAGACGTTCGACTTTCACCTCTCTGCAGGAGACGTGGCTGCAGCAGATGCTGTGCTGAGGCTACAGAGACTGAAGGATCTCCACTAGCAAGAAGGATGGCTTATCACTTCTCTCCTAAGTGACAAATCAATAAAGCCTCTTCAACATCGAGCCCTGTAGGTCAAACTGCATCAAGAAGTCTGTAAGCACAGTTATGGCTCAATCTCACAGGTGGGACCAGGGGCCCAGTGCTGCCATACAAAACCTCAGAAGTGTAGGGCCAACAGAAAACAGCACAAAACCAAGAGGTGCACAGTAATTTCCACAGAAATAATTTTTAAAATTATAATATCTTTTTTTGTACCTTAGCTCATTCCCCAGCAATACAGAGAGCAGAGTCTGTAACAAATAAACCCAGATACACTGGTATGTCTCTCTTACCTTATGCATCTTCACACTTCACAACCTACACCAGCCCTCAGTTGGCAGCACACCCCTGAAGCAGGAAGGTGCTGGGACTCCTAATTTACAGGCGGAAAACAAAGAACAATTTCTAGAAGATCCCAGGTCCTGATCCTGCACGGAACAGCCACCAGCAGCTGCTCTGCTCTCTTCCAGGCTGGCTGACAAACACAGGCAGAACACAGGGATGGGCTAAAGGGCAGTTTCAGAAACAAGATGCTTTTGGGGAAACAAGATGCAAATGGAGAACCTTAGGCTGGACCTGAGCTTTGAGCAGTCAAAACAACATTTCAGAGCCTGATTTACTGCCCTTAAAAAGACTGAGAAAGTCCCTGGTACAGCCCTGAGTCACGCTCCTCACTCCCACCCTTAGGGCTACACCCCACTTGTGGCATCACCCCTAGCTGGCTCTCCTGGCTTTCTTGAAATTATAGTGTTTAGCAATCTCTTTAAATACTGAAAAAGATCTAATTATTCACTTAATCAGGGGAAAGAAATCTCCTACTCTTTCCCCCACACCAGGCAAAATGGCCCATTGCAACAATGCAGGTGAGAAAGGCATGTGCCAGCCCAATCCCATCTGGATATGCTCAGGAAGGCTCTTACTCACTCTTCAGGCCCTGCACCTTTGATCAAAAATGCTTATACAGCACAATAGAAAAGAAAAGATTTTTTTTCCTTTTTTTTTTGCTACTCAATAACAAGACCAAACCAGTGAATCCTCCAAATCCAAATGGTACTGATGCAGAGCAACCCAACTATAACCTTTTCCTTCAGCTGTCTTAGAGGAGGGTAAATCTCAGCTGTGGTGAGGTGTCCAGGCAGCCTCGTTCCCCTGTCCTCCTCTTGTTTTGCTTTGCTCCTCTGTGGCTCACGGAGCAGAAAATAGGAGCGACAGCAGCATGAGTGGCACTGCTTTGTGCTCTGTGGCTTCCCAGCAGCTCACTTAGGCAGTAATGAATGGGAAGTGAAAGCTCCTTGGGCTGACAGCCCCAAACACCAGATGGGGAGTTGCAGGTTTCACATATACCTGTTAGAGGACACGGGACAGAGTGCAAAGACAACAACCACCCTGTGTGTCGTCAGATCCCCTCCTACTTG
This sequence comes from Pachyramphus minor, assembly GCA_013397135.1. Taxonomy (NCBI): domain Eukaryota; kingdom Metazoa; phylum Chordata; class Aves; order Passeriformes; family Tyrannidae; genus Pachyramphus; species Pachyramphus minor. The sequence goes on from VYXB01003697.1 coordinate 553,383, forward strand.
CATGGATTAGATCAATGTCTTCAGGTCATTAGCTTCTGACAGCACTGCCATTGTTTCTCCCTCTTTGAGCTTCCTTTCTCAGTTTTGTTTTTCAGCCATTCTTGCCCCAGTGTGTCCCCTCCCAGCATGCAGGGACAAGCATTTTTCTCGACCCCGGGGTGCCCTTTCCCAAGGCAGCAGCATATGTGCCCGCAGGAAACACCTTCCACCCTGCTGAGGGGTATTTGGAAAGCCAATTTTTTTTTTTCCTTTCCCTCTCCTCCATGAACTCTCTTTTCCAGCCCTTGAGTGGCCCAGGCTGTTGAACACCCCCTCATTTTGCTTTGCCCCTCTCTGTGTGTGGTTGAGTGCCCACAGGTGCCCTCATGCCATCCATGCTTGCCGACCCCGGGGTTGGTCAGAGTAAGGAGAGAAGAAAACACAATGCCCAAAATGTACCATCCACCAGGATCATGAGGCAGAAGGGAATTCCCTGAGCAGCTTATGGGAATTAAACTGAAGTGGGAGGCAATACAGATGGGAAACTCTCCTTTTCCAGATAGAGCATGAGTCAGCTCAGTCCCATCGAGGGACAGTGGAGTGGTTCCAGCAGCACAAAGCACAGACACTGGAGTCACCTCTGTAGCAATTGCATTAACTCCTTTATAGCTTGTTTTCAAGCCCAGAAATAGTCAATAGAAGCTACAGAACATACTAAATTATTCTTAGCTTATTTTTCTAAAATTATGTACAACTTTATGAGCTTGTTGTCAACACTAACTGCCAGAAAGACAAATTAGCAGAGTCAGTAAATTCTGCTTTAAGAATTTGACCATGCCTAAATTTCTTTCAAAGTCATGAATTTTTTAAAACTAACATACCCTGTGGTTCCTTTAATTTGATTTTTTTTCTTATTATTTCTCAATTTCTCAGCCCTCCATATACCCCTGTGTCACGTTTTTAAACTTTTCTCTGCAACTACAAGCTGTTTAATAATTACAGCTTTTACTGTGTTCCAGAAATGGGTGCTGTCAGTCAATATTTGAAAGTTCACAGTAGGTTTGTGACAAAGCAATCCTGAATCATCTCAGTTTATGAAGAAATTCAGACTGTGTTTAGCTTACTCCCGTCCACTAAAGTAGATGTTGTTATGGCCAACTGAAGTTACAGCTGACAGGTCAGCCTATAGCTCGGTTATTGAGTCAGGGCTCCATGTCTTTCTGGTCAGCAGCCCAGGCTGGTATTTCAGGAGCACCCTCAGATCAGCTCTGTGCTGTTGCAATTCACAGATGGACATGTTTGTCAAGGGATGGATCAGATTCAAGTCTCAGCCAACACCAGTCACAGGGAGGCAGAAGCCTTTTCCTGTTGCACAAGGGAACACGCACAGGAAGAGAAGTTGCTGCTGTGGCGCAGCATAAATCAGCCCTGGGAACTTGAAATTAAGACTTTGCTCTGGTGATGACTAATCTCTTTGCATAATTCCCCTCTGGATGCTTTGGATAAAGCAACATGTTGTTTCTCCTGTAGCGCCAGATTTTGGAGGGTCTTGCTTACTAGTTCATGTCAAATCTAGTTGGGCTGCAAGTCTGTCTCAGTAAAATGAAAAAATTGCTCATATCTGGAGACTCAGACAAACATAAAAATGTTTTCAGGAGAACAAGTCTCCCATTTTAAAACATATGTTTCCTCCTTTGTATCTGTTTTGTCTTTGGGGTTTTTTGCAGACTTCTTAGGAAATCTGGTGGCATGAACAGTATGTTTCAAGCAAAGAGCAAATACTTTCAGAAAATGAAGTTTTTAGAAGTCATGTTTGACTCATCATGGTAAACATCTGATTTATTTACTGTCTCTCCAGTAAGGGCATCACAGTATTGCCCAAGACTGAAAAGCCCAATAAAACAGTTATAATCTTAGACAGCAAATGCTGAAAAATAATGTACATACCATACACTAGAGCCCAAAAACTGTTCACAGACAGTTTTGTTATGATGACTAAAGCAGGAGCTGAAACAGCCCATGAGCTGTGGTCAAAAAGTAAGCAACCATGAATTTGGTGGTTTTAGTCGATTCCTTTTCTGCAGAAACAAGCCCACTTGAGAGATTTGTCGTTATCCAGGAAATGCCTCTAGGAATCTTTCCTTTAAAATCCTTAAAGATTATATCTGACATGGTTGAACAGGGTCTCTGCTGTCAAAATTCACTAAAAACACTGAAAAATAAGGTTTATGTTGTGTTCCAACCTAAACTCATCTTTTGTATGAGGAAGTTTTCCTCTAAAGTAATTTGTAGCAGGTCTAACCCAGCATGTGTAACCTTTTCCAGCTGATATCCCTGCTCTCCGTGCTCTGGATTGCACAGCTGGTTAGAGGCTGAGTGAGTTGCAGAGACATTCACTGTACACCACTCCCTTCTGGAGAACACCTCAGCCGTGTTAGGAACAACTCTGGCATCATTTGGTTTATTCCCACTGTCTGCTCCCAAGCACCTTCATAGAGGCTTCGAGCTGAGAGTTAATTGAAGTGACAGCACTGCTTGGATGCAATTCAGTGCAGGACAATTGAACTTCTATTTGATCTAATTTCTCAGAAGTGAAACCAGGCAGTGCTGGTGAGAGAGGGAGACCTGGGAAACACAGTCATGGGTCGGTGGAGTTGTGTTCCCCTTGTATCACCACACACGAGACACTGACGACATCAGCAGCAGGAGGGTGGCTGGGAGAGGGCTGGATGTAGGGCAGGGCTGGAGCAGTTTGGCATGGAGGTGGTGGTGGCTTCCAGGTGAAGCACCACTGTACTACACCAGCACCACCTCTGCAAAGGGTCAGTAGGAGTGAGGAGGTATAAATGGGGGAATCCACTTGAAACTTGACCTGCAAAAATCCTGGTCGAGAGACTTCAGCCAGGTAGAAAGGGACCTGGGGGTGCTGATTGACAGGAAGCTCAACATGAGCCAACAGTGTGCCCAGGTGGCCAAGAAGGCCAATGGTATCCTGTCCTATATCAAAAATAGCGTGGTCAGCAGGACAAGGGAAGTGATCCTTCCCATGTACTCAGCATTAGTGAGGTCACACCTCGAGTATTGTGTTCAGTTCTGGGCCCCTCAGTTCAGGAAAGATATTGAGGTGCTGGAGCAGGTCCAGAGAAGAGCAACAAGACTGGTGAAGGGACTGGAACACAAGACCTATGGGGAGAGGCTGAGAGAGCTGGGGTTGTTTAGTCTGGAGAAGAGGAGGCTTAGAGGTGAACTCATCACTCTCTAGAACTGCCTGAAGGGAAGTTATAGCCAGGTGGGGATTGGTCTCTTCTCCCAGGCAGTCAGCAATAGGACAAGGGGGCACGGGCTTAAGCTCTACCAGGGGAAATTTAGGCTGGATTTTAGAAAGAAATTCTTCACAGAGAGAGTGATCAGGCATTGGAATGTCCTGCCCAGGGAGGTGGTGGATTCACCGTCCCTGGAGGTTTTTAAACTGAGATTGGACATGGCACTTAGTGCCATGATCTAGTAAATGGGCTGGAGTTGGACCAAGGGTTGGACTTGATGATCTCTGAGGTCTTTTCCAACCCAATTGATTCTATGATTCTACAATTCTATGATTTGAGCTCTTAATTGGAATCAGGAAGAAATGACAGTTTAAATGTTTGTAAGGTGTTGCTTTTTTTAACAAATTGCTTAAAATAACAGAACACAAAATTCTTGTTTAATATTTTTTGCTTATATAAAAAAATAATTTCTTAAATTGCATAGCAAGAGCTCTCAGACAGCCACAGCTCAGATGCTCAGGAACCTCTGGGTTGGGACAGAGGATAGTTCACAGATCTTGTTAGAGTTGTTGCTAATAACACCAAGATTGTGAGTTCAATCCCTGTATGAGCCCTTCGCTTAAGAGCTGATCTTTGTGGGTCCTTTCTAATTCAGAATGTTCTGTGATTATCTGTTGTCCCCTACCATGGGCATGTCATTGCTCTTGTAAAATCACAGATTGACTGAGCATATGGGGTCTCTGTGCTTAGCTCACAGCCTCTATGTCTGGGCTCTGTGCAGGCTGCCTTTGAAGCAAACTGGTATTCTGGTTCAGTGGTGAGTCAAAGTGAGCTGACACCTGTATGTCAAAGAATGGAATGACACAAAAACCTTATCATCATATTGAGATAATAGCCAGGTTTGAGCAGGAGACTCTTTTTCTGTCAAAGTGAAGGGGCAATTTTATAATGTCAGCTCACTGTTGCAAATAAGAAAAAAAATCTGAAAAACAACAAAGGAAATATCAAGATGTTTCACTTTGTACATAAATCACTGCCCCTTTTTGCTTATATTTGTTTCATGTGTCTGAAGTTTTACTTAAAAAACTTAAAAATACTAGAGACCTTTTCAGATCAAGAGATCTAGTGGAGAACAGCCTTGTGTCTCAACATATTGTGTGAGGCAAGAGAAGTTTTGCAAACAGTCCCAGCCACTACAAATAATTGCTAATACCAATGGCTGTTAAAGCACCAACTATCAATGTGATCAAACCACAGCTCTAACGCAGCTTTAGGAAACAATTCTCTGTAATTTTCATCAAACAAAGCAGCAACAGCAATCATAGATTTTAACTCCATTGAGTAAACAAACTCTCTCCTTCTCACATGCTTGGCTGCAAACAATGGAAACCTGCCGGCAGCAAGGGTCATGGTTTTACGGACACCTGATAAGACCAGAAGTGCCACAGTTCTGCTCACTCAGCTCTTGGGTTGGACTTGCCCAGAGCCACCCCTGCTCTGAGTTATTTACCATGCCTGTGTGGGATGCACCTCACACTCTCATATTTGAAATTCAAAGAAACCCGCAGTGTGTTAATGTGTTAACACTCTTCAGTGTTGTTTAACCATTGTCCTTGTTGCAAGAACATCTTTTGGTCCTGAGCACTTTAAATAGCCTTTGCTTGTAGCAGTTCTCACCTCACACTGGCCTTGCAGCTTACAGACACTGAGAGCCATATGTGGAAGCAACCAAAGCACTATCCTGCCTATTCCTGTGAGCCCTGAGACACTGTTTTTAGGGTGTTTTAGGGAGGGTCTTTTACTTGTTTCTTTATGGTAGTGCTTCATCTTAGAGACTTCAATCTGTTCTTCAACTCTTTAGCAGTTGTAAAAACAAACTATTTACATGGTGTTTAAGGATTACAAGTTCTGGTTTTTTAAGGTCACATTTTTTTTCCTATAATTTCCTCATAAGAACTTTCCACTGTGCTGTTCATTAGCTCTTCTGACTAATTATAGTTTTTCCACAGTTAAAGATGAGAGGGGGGGAAGTTTATGCCTTAGCATAAGTGATGTAAGGTGATATAAGACAGTATGAATAGATAAAATGACAGCATGAATAGATAAAGCTCTATTTTTACTCTGTACTGGATCCAAGCCTAACAATCCATAAAGCTAAAGGTACCTTTACCACTACAGTTACTGATACGTAGTTACTAAACAAATAACTGGAGTCTAAAACAATAGGTACATAAATAATGATTGGGAAGGAAATAACAGAATGGTAGATTTCTACATTTACATTACCATTTTTACATTACTCACTTATCCAACACTATAAATGGTATGTTAGTTTCTTACTGCAAAAGGATCTTCAACCATATTGCTCTGTAAACGATATGTTTTCTTCATTAATAAAGCATTCAAATTGTATTAACCCTTTGTATTATCTATCTGTACAATCAAGTAAAAATTCACTGCAGTAACAAACTGCTCAGAAATGCTTTGTTATTGGGTTATAGGCATAATGTTCAAAAGTCAAACCAGGGTTTTCAAACTGACTTCTAGAAAATAACAGGAAAGACCCTACCATGATCATAATGCAGTGACATGGCTCCTTCTCTGAGATGGGACTCTAAAACCGCATTGCTGTTTGGTTGTAGTGTTTCCCCATACAAAATTCACCATATAAAAATCCCTTAGAAGTTATTTGAAGAAGCAGTCAAAGGAATCAGGGTATTTTCTTTAATTGTGGCAGCAAATGAAGGCATGTGTTAGCGCTGTGTTGTAACTGGGATGGTGACGCTGCTGGGAGAGAATGATTTCAGCTGCAGTTGCTAAATCAGGGCCTTAGGACTGACTGGTGAAAATGAGTAATTTGAAAAGTACAAGCTCAGTTTGTACTTCTGCTAATGGACACAATGCTCTTCTTGCTTAATATGGAAACTCATGAGCTGGAGCACATCTTTCCTCCTGCATCTCAAACCCAACAGGAATGGCTGTTCTTGTGTGGCCTCCATGACCCAGTTACATGAATTTAGATAATCATTTCCAGACCTTTTTTGTACTTCCTCACACAAACTTTTCCTAGAGATGACCTTTGGGAGCTGGAGATTCTGAATGTTGTGGACAGAACACGACTTCTTGACTGCTGCTATAAGTGAACCTTGAAACAGCAGTCCTGCACAATAGCCCAGAAAATAAAACATGTGAATAGTAAGATTGAATGAGGAATTATGTTGAAACAAATAAAGTAACAATGATCAAGGGAAGCTGAGGAGTCTGATCCTTCAGGACAGGAGGAACTGGTGTTCATTTTCTTTTTCCATTTCTATCTTCTGCTGCTGAAAGTAGAATTTCAATCACTTTCAAATCAAGATTAGTAAAAATGGGAAGGCAGTGTCTCAGGCAAGGGGAAAAAAAAGTGAAATTGCAGCAGTCTTTACCACTGGAATAAAACTGATAATTTGAAGATGTCTCTTAATACTCATCACAAAGCACTTGGGTCCAGATTAGAGAGATCCCAGAATTTTATACAGCATTTACGCAGGAAATGGGAGAAATAGGAAGGCCTGTGGGGAAAAGCTTTAATATTTCAGTTGAAAGAGGTAGAAAAAACTGGAAGATAGCATGCCACTTCCCATAATAGTGACACTCAGCTGCAAACATGCAAGCAGAAAGCACGGGGAGAGGAAAGAACTCCCACGAAGGATAGGATTAGCATGCTGAGGACAGGATGATTTCAATTAAAGGCAGTGCTGATCCAGGCATGTGTGAAAATATCTGTAGCAGAGAATAAGATTCTTGGAAATTTCCCCTCACAACTTCTCCTGCCCAGGCACAGGCTCTGGTGTACAACTTTGCTCCTGGGCATGTGGCCTGGGGTGAAAGCATGAGCAGAAAGACTGATGCTTTGTTAGTGCTGCACAGTGCAGGTTGTCCTTCTCTTGGTCTTCGAGATTGGTGATGGCACAAAGAATACAAGAAGTTGAGCTAAAAAGCTTTGACAGACAAAGGAGGCAAAAGGAAAAAAAACCTGAGCCACTGTCTTTGTACTAATGGCTTTTTGCCACTGTACTAAATGAAGAGTACAGTCTGTCTTCAGAAGCATAATTAGCATAAGAGGGCAGCAATAGGCAAGCAAGAAGGAGGGAGAAATGCTGATGTCTGCTGAGATGTCTGACTGCAGTGGGAGGGTTTTTACTCCCTCTGCCTTGAAGCCTCATCTTTGAGCACCACAATGGGAATTTCTGCCCTTTGAAGGACTGCTTTGAAAAGCTGTACTTGAATAAAGATATCAGATATGTACCACAGATAACTTGCTACAAATACATCTTCTCAAAACCTCCAGTGTATTCTCCTAATGAAATAAATGTGTTTTTTCCATGCGTGTATTTTCGGAGATGCACATCAGGGTATTTAAACCCATGAAATCCTGAGCACAGCGAGTCAGTTGGGAGTCCTGGCACAGAGCAGCAGGTGTTGTACTCTGCTCCCAAGCACTGGCACCAGCACCAGCAGCTTTTCTGCTTAACCCAAGGGATCTCTGTATCCTGCAGGGAGAACAGGAAAAAAAGGGTGACCAAAAAGAAAATAAATCTGCTTGTCACCACTGGGACAAAACAGAAGCAGACAAATTCATCCATCTCACAAGATTCCTGTCATCGTCTTCTCTACAGCTTTTATTTTTTTTTCCCTTTTCCAGTACATGTGTATAGAGAAGAGCAGCAGAATGATGAAAGATGAAATAAGAATGAGTTGAATGACAAATTCAGTAGATATTATATAATGAACACATTCTTCAGAATTGTTTAGCAGCAAAATTTATCTCGTATAAGTATGATAGAGGGTTTCAGCATGGCCTGGAACCATTTCTGTCCATCTGGCTTTGCAAGGAAATTATGTGGGGAAAGTAGAATTACACTTCAAACAATTAAAAGAAAAAAAAATCACTGAAATTATATCAGTAAGAGTAAAACAAACAAACAAAAGACAATCCTGAGTAACGCTATTTAAAAATGTGGAGCTGTTCTAGGAAATTTAAAAAGAAGCGAGAACTGATGGAAATGGAGAACTAAGCGTTGGATTTAGTAAATGATGCTTAGTTGATTTCACCCATATGCAGTCACTGATGAGCTCTTGAGCAGAACTGATGAAAAATTGGATTGTTTACATGTATTAAACCAAGCAAATGGGAATCTGAACTCAATGTGCCAGAAAACCTTGAGAATAAAAATGCTAGCAATAATTGCTACATTTTATGTGTCAATGGCATGCCAGCAAGAATTCTGTATCAAACTCTGACCAATGGAAAAAGGTTGGGTATGTGAAACTGTAATATCACTTATCTACCAAGCAGGCCACCTGATGACTGACAACTTTAATTTTAGCGTGAAATTGGCTGACTAGCTGTTGAAACATCCATCCCTTCTGACAGGGATAGTAGTCTCTGGGTATTTACTACTAGAACCTTCCACAGTCGTCCTCCTGCTCTACTCATCTTCATTTCAAGTAGCAAAGAGAGCAGCCTTAACTGAAATTACAACTCTCCATCAATAAATGGGGCAGTGATGAGAAAACGTGCTGGGGGGTTGTGTACCCAGAGAACAGAGTGAGGTCTTTGAGGTGGGTGTGTGAGTTAAAATCAAAGAGACTTTATTTTATAGGGAACAAAGATGAGGATCAGTAACACAGATTTTTGACCAGAGTCCTTTTTGTGTTCTTCACAGACAAAGGCAGGCCCACCAAAAGAAAAAAGCTTGACTTTATTCTTGGGCTGTATGTACATAATCTTGCATGAAAAAGCTACAAATATCATCTCACAGCACACGTTACCTCAGAGCACATGCATGGAACATCTTTTCAAAATAAATACTAATTGAGAGAGAGAATAGTCAAAATAACCATGATCACTGTATGTTCACTACCTTTCTACATACTGAGTATTACAGTGCACTCCTGCCTGGACATAAGAGATATTTTAGTCTTACAATATCTATGCTTTGGTGAGGTAGGAGAAAAGTGTGTCTCACTTTCAAGATGCAATCTCATTGATATAAAGACCTGACATGGTTCTGAAGCCTATTGCTTTGAATGTCTTTGCTTATATAGAAACTTCATTAGTACTTGCAATCATTTAATTATTCTGATTTTGATATTTGCCATTCTCTCTGGGTTGAGGGAATATTTACAGCTAAACAATTAACACAGAAGCCAGAGGGCAAATTCCCAAATCCTTCCAAATCAGCCCTGAATTGTGAGCTCCTTCCTCCAGGGCAGATTTCTACTGGAGGATCCACCAAAAATTCCAGAGAGTTTGCCACAGCACCATGTAATTTTGCTTTCCCTCCAATTCTGTATTTAGTCATACTAAGAGTTCTCCAGAGCAGTCCAGGGCTCTTCTAAAATATTTGTTTTCACACTGAAAAAGGTCCATGGAAGACACCCCTCCATTAACTGCAGCAAGGGACTGTCAGTCAGCCTATGCCTGAGAGACCAAGACAGCCATTCCTTAAAGGAAAAGAGCTGACATTTTAAAAAAAAACAAAAATACCCCCCTCCAAAAAAAAAGTTGAAAAGAAAGATCTTACAAAATAAAAACCTTTCTTATTATTTTCTGGTTATTAGGGTCCTATTTGCCATTGTGCTTCTGCTGTTTTTGCTGCCTGGTGCCCCACAGTAGTTGTAAACCTTACCCATAACAGCTCTGAAGTGACTTTGCAGTGCCAAAGCAGGACACAGGATACTAATGGTGTTTAACATTCCTACAAATGCCATCTAAACAACGGCCTGAGGGAATGGTAATGTACATATGAAGCCTAAATGCTGCATTGACTTTTGGATTGCAACAGAAGGCTTCCACAGAATTGAAGGATTACTTCTAATTTTTATTCCAAAAGGAAAAAATAGAACTGATGAGTATAACTGGTACACATAGAGTATGCTGAAGGCTGCCTCAGCCCAGAGACTATTAGCACATAATTAATTGAAATGGCTTGGCACTTAGGCTTATGCTACTGACACTAGGAGAGCTAATGTTGGCCCACTTTCCACTCTCGTTATTATCCATGTCAGTAGGATGGACACATTTGAAACCATTTCCTTCTCTTTGTTGCAGTATATGCCAACAGCAGGAGAAATTGATGCTGTAGAAGTGAGAAAATATCTCCAGCATCGCAATGGAGGAATAAATTATTTTCTGGTGCAGAATATGATTGCAGTATAATTTGGTAAAAAAAATTAACGCCTCCTCCTGATATAGTCCAGGGAATTGCTTTGTGGTGTTATGAAATGATGCTTTGATTTGTGGTGTAAGTAATGAGGGATTCCCACAGACTTGGCTACCATAAAGACAGGCATGGGTAAGATTGATGTGCTTTCTCTCCCCATGCTTATAAGTTTACAAGCTTATCTGGCCTAGGACATGTGAAGTCATCTCTAAGCAAGAAATTGTTCCCTCTTTCCAGAATCAGATCTTCAGAGCAGATCTTCCGTTTAATTTTTCAAATTTTTCATTTTTTCATTTCATTTTTTCTTAGGGAAAACAGGTTCTTTCTTAGGAATGAATCTTAAAATTCTTAACTACCTACTCCTGAAAAAAATAAAATAAAAAGAGGAACAGGTGTTCAGTCAGCCCTCAGTGCCTGGCAAATAGCACAGTGACACATTCTTGCAGGGGAGCAGCCCAGAAAACTACCAGAACTTCTTGCCAGAGCATCCCACCAAGTTCAGCCTTGTACAGAGCTGGGGGTCTCCTGCAATGGAAAACAAAGCAGGAAAGGTAGATGTGTATAATAAGGAAACAGGAAATTAAATTAAAAATAGCCAGATTTTTGTAAGCTCCATGAGAAAAACTGTCAGCTTGTATCCTGGCATGAAAGTTTATCCCCTTTCAAATTCCACTGTATCAGAATAGGCTTTCTTTGCCAGAAAATATTTTCTTCCCCATCTTGTAGTCTAAGACTCTAGCAAACCCAAAAGGTTCCTGATTTCTGAGGTTTAAGGACAAGGACTTGCTTTGACATTGCACACAAAGGCACCTGGCCAGTGTGAATATGTCCTCTGAACCCCTCCAGCCTCAGGGGGCCTGTGCTGTTCCCCCAGCTCAGGCTCCATCTGCAGCACAACCATCCTGAGTTTGTGTATCTACACATAACATTAAATGCAACTCTTGAGAATTTATTGTTGTTGCAGTGTCACCAAGAGCTGATTAATTATCAAGGATTTCTGCATAGTACCTGAAGGGAGAGAAACTTTGAAGAACAGCACCATCCACACCAGTGGTGCAGCACAGCGCTAATTATTTCTGCCTGTGTCATCATTGTTGCCATCAGAGGGGACAGCTGGCATTTCTCCAGCCTCCAGTACTCCTGGTAATAAGGAAGAGTGTCTCAGCATGCTGCATGTTAGAAGGAGATTTAATGTGCTATCTGAATATTGTATTGAGTTCCTGATTTGTGTCAGCAAGACCTGCTAATTCATAAGAAAAAGTGTCATTGGAACTTATATTACATACATTTAAACATGGGTAAATTACACTGGAGAAAACCTGGCTGTAGCCATTAGTACTTACTGCACATCTCCTCTGACTTGAAAAGTTGCTAAGGGATGCACTGAGGTACAGACAGACCTCAGTGTGCAGCCTGCTCAAACACACCCCTCTAGGTTACCTGGTGCTGTCCTCGAGGAAAGCTCATGTATCTTATTCCTCCTGCTCCTCTCTTTGCAGAGTAACCGTCAAAGATTCTGTCCCCACCCACCAGTGCTCCCCATTCCTGCAGTCTCTGCACAGATTCCTGCTCCTCCAGCATCCCCTGGGCTTCCCAGCAGCTTTTCTGATCCCGTGGTGCTGCTGGGAGCAGCCTCAAGTGGATTCTGCAACTCCCCTTGCCTCTCCTTTTGTGTTTATAAAACAAACCCCACATTCACCATCTAAAAATCATTCTCAAAAACATGGAGGAACTCCACTGACACAAAACACTGTGTTCCTATTTACCACCACAAAGGAAAACTACTGAAAACTGATGTGATGTGAGGTGATGCACTTGGGTTCCTTGGGTAACACAGGGTTCCCTCCTGAACTGGGGGATGGAGGGGCCCCTCTGCTCTCCCCTGCAGCTGTGACTGGCACTGCTGGTCAGATGGAGGGGAGGGAGTGGCTCATGTGGCTCCGTACTGGAGTCTCCAAGGCTGCAACATGTATTTCGATACCACAAAATCCCAGAACCCATCATAAAATATGCATTGCTTTTTTAATGCCACATCTTCTAATTTTAAAATTCAGGCCCTAAATAATTTAGCAGACTTATGGGGGGAAAAAAAAAAAAGAAGAAGAAAAAAAATAAACAAGTCTTCAAGAAACAAACCCCCCGTTCAGGTTGTGGCACAGTTACTAAACTTGTCAAAGATTCCCAACACATTACTTATTTCTTGTGAGAGATTTATAGCTGTGCCCAATACCTCCAGGCATTGAACCTTGCTGCTGTCCCAAATCTAGCAGTTAGTACTAATGGCCTGATCCTGCCAAAGGCAGGGGTATGTTTATGGGATATGCAACAGCATGTTCTGGTTTGTGAAAAAGCAGCTGGTGAGAACTGAACTGCCACCGATTTTGCCCCAGATTCCACTGCAAGCTGCTCAGACTGTAGCTTTGCCCCTGAACCTTAAAATACAATTCCTCACTGGATGCCCTACATCTCTCTAAACTTTCAGATTTTTCCTTGTACAGGAAATGCTATCCCACAGAAACAACCCCAAGTGGCCTTCTCATACTTATTTATCAATACACAAGAAGATTGCCTAGTCTTAAAGATGAAATTATACTATAAACCTCACAAGCCCTGTAGCTATTTTTCACTAACCAGATTTTGTCTCTGTGGTTTGTTGCTGTTCAGGGCTGACTTTGCATAAGTTACTCTTCTGAATGCAAACTCAGTTCACTTCTTACTGCAAAAACACAATATGTCCCCTGAAATGGTAAATATGCCAGCTAACTTTCCCAATTTCATTAACTTTCCCCAATGGTCTTGTTTAAATAGACTTCAAAGTTCAAAAGAAGGAAAAAAAAAAAAAGAAAAAAAAATTACATTTCAATAATACACTCAACAAAAACTAGGAAAAAACGAGTTTCCGTTAGTCAGTGCTGAAGTCATGGAAACTCCTGTGTCTAGCAGCTGGTTTGCCTTTTATGACATCAATAATTTAATGCTTAATTGTTGTGCATTATTTGGTTAAAGCAGATTATCACTCTAACATTTGCATTTATTTGTCAGTAATGGTGAGATAGCTCTTCCTCAGTAAAAATGCATTTGGACATTCATTTACTCTGCAAACAAAATCACAGAGTAGCTCATCTCTAATGCTACTATTTAACCATAGAGAAATGAAGCCTCTCTGTTTTGGTGTATGATGAGAAATGTCTGTTTATTACCAAGCCATTTTGATGACTTTTCTGCAGTGCACTTTCAAACCATTTAAAAAATACATTTTTAGGGTAATCTCTGGGAATAACAACCCCATTACATTGTGCTTAAGCTAAGTGAAGTTTCTTGGTGTATCTTCAAAGGGCAGGAGATGTTTCTTAATGCCTTTCATTTATTGGAAAAAATTAAACCCCCCTGGAGGAGTCTGGATGAAAAGGACAGTGCTGTCATCCTTCAGGACAGCAATGCACCACCCAGTGCCACCCTGCCACTTGTCACATCTGACAGGACTTTACAGACTGCAAGGCTGTGGCACTGCTGTCCCTTTGAGTTAAGATCCACATGGAGCCCACAGGCTTTATTTGAGACTGGTGGAGGGCGGCGTAAAACTACTGAGTACCTTGAGACTCTCCCAGGACAGAGAGAATGCCCACTATGAATCTGCAAACACCAGGGGAGGCTCTCTTATGTTCTCAACTGCCCTGCTCCAGGTTTGTTCTGGGGACTTGGTGCCAGCCCCTGCAGGAAGGGCAGTGCCCAGCTCATGGGTTCTCCTGCACCAGGACAGTCCTCCTGATCCTCTCAGCTCTTACGATTATAGCTGAAAATTCCATCTGCCACTAATCATGGGGAGTTATGATGTTTTCACCTCAGAAGAATTAAGGCTTGACCTAACTTTCAGAGAATATCACCTGCAGTCCTGCAAAGATGGGAACTACTCACTCAGTGCTTAGATCACCATCACAGCAGCAGGAATGACAGCAGAGATAGAGGGAGAAAGGGTCTTTCAGGATTAGAAAGCAAAATGTGAACTCTTCTGGGATTAAGTGGTACAGAACATTCACCTGCTGTTTTAAACCCAACAATCTTATAACATAGAGCACTCCTGAGAGCCCAACCAGAGCAGTGACTTTCAACTGTTGATTTAAAAAAAAAAAAGACTGCTGTATCCTTACATTTATTTTACCAAGATGCACAAAAACCCCAGAGAAGATGGGAGGCAGAGATTTCAAAGTAAGCAATTTTGCTGCTCAAATCTTACGAAGCCTTTCTATACTTATGCCCTTTTGAACATACTCCAATGCAGAAAAGCGAGAACTAGGGACCATGACCTTGGTGTACAGATATTTAAATTACAAAAAGTTAATAGCTTTGAAAAGTTTACAGGTTCAAGGAGAGCACCAGTCCTGTGACACTTTTGATAAGGTTTGAATCTGCAAGCGTTTGCACACAGAGCATAACATTTCCATGGCCACACTACACACAAATCTGTGTTTTGCAGAACTCCAGTGAATTCAACTCTGACAGCAATTAGTCTCACCACCTTATCGTATACTACAAAAAGTCAAGTCACACTGAATACAAAAGTAAAGGTTGGGTTTTCTGAGGTTCCCACTGCCTGTTCAGGCATCTGTGCAGATTTTAAAAAATGTGCATTAATGAGACTCCATGAAACACTGAAGTTACTGCAGAAAAATTGACTCTGTGAACTGCAGGTTATGATCCTACTGGGAATGAATTTGTTTGTGTGTTTTGGGTGGTAGGTACACTGCCTGCTCGCTGGAAATAAGCAGCCTGAGCAAACTCTGGTACTCGCTGAGCTAGAAGATAACATGCAGGTTGATTACAAGCATCTGTAATAAAAACTAGAAATCCTCAGGAACAATAAATGCCCATAATACAACTTGAATCCCCTTTAGGAATGAGAATAAGCAATGACCTTCAACAGCTCATGATAGAAATACGTGGAAGGTGGCAATCTGTCTGCAGGCAGCTGGGTGAGATGTGATTAGCAGGGACTCTGTGTCAACCTGCAAACTCCATTTTGGATGAGGATCTCTCCTGCTGTCTTTTACCTCTGCATAGCAATAATACCCACAGAGGTGTCAGGAGACAATCTTGCCCCTGGCGCAGAGCTAACAAGGATCATTAAACCCTGATGAACATCCATTTAAATTGATCTTTCTTAGTCAAAAAGTTGGCTTCTGTCCAAGGCAGCCACTTCTGAACGAGTGGCTACACTGGTCAGAGAAGGCTGGGCAGACATGGTGAGACAAGCTAAACACAGACAGGAGGCAAAAACAGGGAGGGAACCCGTGTCCAGGAGATATTTCAGGTAAAAAGAATTGCCATGATCCTTGCAGCCCATGCAGGAATGGTGGTCCCCACACACAGCATGGCAGGACCAAGGCTTAACCATATGGACATTCATCCTCATGGGAAAGGCTGCAACACTCAGAGCAAACTGCTAAGTAGAGAGATACAGACTATTAACAGGAGCTGTTGTGTTAGAGATGGAGAATCTGGCAGACATTCATAGCTTTGACCTCAGAATAATGCAGAAGCATACATAGAAAGAGTGTTTCCATCTGTGTGACTCCATAGAAGGTGTTGCTGAGGGCCTTGTGGAGAGCAAAACCACATTTTGCTCAATGATTGCTGTGCTTTTCACATGTCTGCTTGGTACTGACACTGTGGCCCATGAACGTTGGCATTCAGCAGATCCCAAGGAAGTGCAACAAAGCAGCTCTGTTCAGACACTTCAGCCCAGAAAACAGGAAATACTAAATAAGAATCCAGTAAGTCAGTTGGCATTCCCCTGCATATTTGGTGTCTATGAAAGTACTTCCATGTGTTTAGCAAACCATGTAATTAAGTGGAGCTTGGTGGTAATATTTACTCAGCTAATGCCTCTTTATTGGCAATGGCTTTCACTTGTACAACGGTCCTGGCTTTTGTTTTTAAAGGCCTGTGTTTTTGTCACCACAACTTGCTCTTAGAAAGGATCCAAAACCTTTTGAAAGCGACTGGTATTCCAAAACCTAGGGAAAAATTACCTGCTTTCTAGATAACCAGCACTATTTTCCTCATTGGAAAGAATACAGACTACTCTAGGATCATAGGCAGTCTATAATCTGCTGTACTTTATCTTATATTTAAATGCTGTATTTTCACATCAATCTCACCTGGTCATTCATGAAAGAACACTTCCCTGTTCATTACTGCCAGCACAAATTACAAGTAGAACATTATCTAATTATTGTTTTAGGGAGAACAAATCAGTAAAAAACCTCTTGAAATCCCAAAAGGTGATTTGTGAGCAGATTTAAAGAGAGAGAATGCTTCAAGCTATCTATTATTTATGCTCAGCTATGCTGACCTTTGACAGATAATCTTAAATCACACAGAAAGAGCACAGAAAGATCTAAAAGACTTGACCCAAGTGTCATTGAAAGAGTTTACATTGGGTTTTAGTGGAATCTAGATCAAGCTCAACACTAAATTAATTTCTGGGTTGTTCTAATCTTTATACTTGAATATCTTTCATATTGTACCATATGGTTATCAAAACGTATTGCATTTCCATCTGGGTGTAGGCAAGAGCTGTACATTAACTCTCAGAACTGAACCTTCATTATGAGAAGAAAGAGGATGATTTAATAGCTGAGAAGGTCTAAAGGTAAAGATTCACCACGTGTGTTCCCCCTGGTCTGTGTTAAGCTGATGTTTCTTGATTTTTCTCTTAATTTTGTTTCATGTCTGCTGCTACTGGATAATATTTACTCTGTGCCACTTCATATCCTGTAAAAGGGAAGGATAGTTCTGCTGACAGAAAAAGAAAAAAAACCACCCAAACCACAAAACCCCCCATCAGCCCAAACCACCCTCACGTTCATGTCGCACACACTTAGTGTTTGGCTGGGGGCTGCAGAGCTGATGGAGGGGATTAGCATTTCCCTCTCCACAGGTACTCATTTTGGAAACACTTATTTTCCTTTTGCAGAGTTTCCTGTTCAAATGACACACTCCCTTCGAGAGTGAGGATCTAAGCTTACAAGCAAGATCTTGTTATGCTCTGGCTTCATAAACGGGAGCTTAAAAAATCAACAGAGCCTCATTATATCTGGAGTAAACAGAAATGCCATAAAGGAGCTCACTGTCTGTTGTAGATTCATGAAGTGAGAATGGGCATGATTTTCCAGCAGATAGGAAGTAATTCACTGCCTTCAAAGCTTCTGGCTCCACAGAGATCAGAGATCCAGGTGCCTGGTACCACTGCCTGCAAACACAAACTGGGAATTGTGGAAATGCAACAAGTCTTTCCATGCAGAAGTTGAGTCCTACTCTGACAAACTCTGGAGCACACCATCCTCAGTGTTTTAGATTTTTCTGACTCAGGGTTGGAAGGGAAGAGAGAAAGTGTAAGATGTGCAGTAAATCACATTTACTTACAATTCTGCTTTTAGTTTAAAACCTACTCAATTAACACCAAAAGCCCTTGGCTCAGAAACACTGTGTATTTTGCATAATACACAAGTACTCATAGAAAAATGTAATATACAAAAAGTAGCCAAGATTTTTTAAAGTGACTAATGATTTTTGAGTGTTTAAATATAAATAACTTTAAAGGGAACATAATTTTCATAATCTTTGAATAAACCTTTTTAGCTCTTCTCAAAGAAGATACTACACTGCACTGTGAAGATACCCTCAGAAATCTGAACTAGCTTCTCATTTTTAAATTAATTCTTTTAAAATTATGAGGGTTTTTTCTCCTCCATGAGGACTGTCAAGGTATTCCTATGTAATGTAAATCTCTTTGAGATTTCTCCAAATACCCTTACAAGAGCAATTTCTTAAAATAATGTCCCAGTCACTCTATTAAACAGGTGCATCTTATTTTGATAAAATCTCCTGCTCTATCTTCCAAGCTTCATCCATTTTTGCATTCCACATTTTCATGCCAATTCAAGCATTTATCATTTTTCCTTCTTCCATCTTCAGGTATTCTGTCCGTTATTGGTTTTACTCCCAAATACTTTTTTTCTGTTGGTTGTCTGACTGTGCTGTTCCCAAGCCTCTGATACCTTCCTCTCACCCCACCACCTTCCAACTCCTTCCCTTCCACACCCTACTAATTTAATTAACACTTCTCCTGTTCAGGTGGGTTCCGACATTCAACACCTTCCACTGCAATTCTTCCTCTTCTCCAGCCCCACCTAACGAGTTATCCTCCCATGGCCTACAATCTTCCCTCACAATTTCTTAAAATAATAAATTGATTGATAAATATTTCCACGCTCTTGTGTTTGTGACAATACCAAAATAAGCTGTCTTTCTCAGCCTTTAGTCCAGTACATCAGAGGTCTTCCATTATCAATTCATACTGTGCCATCCTCTTTGCTGTCAATCAGCTCTTCTGGGTGTGAACAGCCTGAATTTTCTCTTTGGTTTCCTTTGCATCACCATCTTCACTCCCAGTTACTTCAGCATCACCTTACTGCTCAGGTTTTCCCTCACAGCCACAGCCCCTTTCCAGCATTCCCAACATACCTTGCAGCTCACACTGGGATTGTTGTGTTTCAATATTCATATCAGGGTAGGAAGCAAGCAGCCCAAGATAAAAATAGGGAAGAAATTCAGGGGATGGCTTGTGAAACCATCATTGTTTTAGCAATCATGGGCAATGACATTTTGAGGCTGCAGTGCTCAACCAAAAGGCTGGAGGCATCTCCCCTGGGATGGTAATTGAGGAACGAATGCTGCCTTGCCAGCAGACTCATTTTCCTGGTCTCTGCCCAACAGACATGACTTGGATATTATCTTTCCTCAATGCCTTGAAATCTGGGCATACTAAATAGTCATTTTCCCTCTTGTTCAGGTTTTAATTCAACCTCCCTGACCACAGCAGGTGGTGATGTTGGAACTGTGCACTGAAGAGGTGCATTGCTGTTCTTCAGGACATTGTATTTGTCATCCAGCAGCAGCTGTTCAGTAATACTTATATTTTCCCCCGCTCATTTTAAGTGCACAGTTAGCATGAGGCATTGCTGCCCTTGCAGTCTGCCTTCTGCATTCGTTCATTGTTTGTTTAATCCTGCCTTGCTGAATTTGGTAGGACATTCCCCTATGTCCTTCCAAACTCCTTCCTAAATTTTGCCAGTCGTGAGAGGCAGGGACCCCTTAAAGAAAAGAGCAACAGCCTGAAGGGTGATTAAAACCAGGAAAGGTGCAACAGTGGTCCTCACTTACTAGGTAGACCTGCTCCTTGAGTATCTTTTTTTATGTTGGCTTATCCATTCAAACATAAAAATGGATCTCCTTTTCTTTGGTTGTTTTCTCTTGTATTTTGGCTGTAGATTTGTATAGAATTAATTTCCTTGATTGGTTTGTACGGACTGGAGAAACAGCGTGAGTCAATGTGGTAAATTGTCACAGAGTAAGTAACCTGCTATATCATGGAAAATTGGATTTGTTCTTTCTTTGCTGAAAGTCTTGAGTATATATACATATGTTGTGCACTTCCAGAGTTTAAAACTAGAACAGAATTATCTGATATTCCTGGTGGGGCAAAGGTTTTATGCCTTTTACCTCTGCCAACTCAACACAGAAGAAAGAAAAGAGAGAGATTTTGCAGTGCCTCTCTCCAAGTTCCAACTTCATGTCCATTATCTTGATTTTAAAATTTCCCAATTTGATTAGAGGTGCTGGCAGTTGGGGAAATCTGTCCTTGGACTAATAAATAGCAAATCCGATAAGAGAGCATAAGAGACACTTGCTGCATGGCCTCACCAGCTCCAGGGACAATGATATTGCTTGTTTCAGTCTCTATAATAGTACATGAAATATGATTAATATTTAGGTCTTCATGATGATCTTGGGAACCTGGGCTGTCTGGAATAACTGAGCCTCTGAAGCATGCATGTGAATTTGCATTTGGTTAATTGGTTTTGGGTTTTTTTGAGTTTTTTTTTTTTCCTATCACTGGGACCTGTTTCCCAGTTTGTTTTTTTTCTAAAAAAGGAGAAAAAAACCCAAAAAGATTGATAAGAACACAGCCTTGGGGACAGCAATATAAATTCTGTGTTTTGGTTCAATAACTCCTGTGCCAGGAGACAGACAATGAAATCAGTGGGAGACCTGAGCATGGTCTAAGGGCATTGTATAGCCCATGGATATTTTCTTGACCTCCTCTTTGCTTTGCCCTGCTTGCACGACCGCTGCTGAAATGAAAAGTGAAACCAAAATACAAACCTTCCATTTCCGTTTTTTGAAAATGTTCCAGCACTTCATTCCATCTGTGCAAATCAAAAACCCGTGGCTGGATAACACATAAAACCTTATTAAAAAATACTAAGAGGAATTATATGCAAATTAGGGTTTCATTGTCTTTCATCTCATAAAGGCTAATAACACGACAGAGGACAACCTTCTTATCAAAAATAATTTCTAATATGAATTGCCTTTGACTATATTTACAATGTCACTTTTAATCAAGTAAATTGTCAGGCTACTGCACTTCTGCCATCTACATGACACAAAATACATAATGAAGAGGGAAGTGGGTACGAGTGCTTTCAGCTTTAACTGGCTGCCCATTTCATACCAATTACTATCTATTTAGTAAGCTTGCTCTTTTACTCTTAGAAAAACACTAGAAATAAATGTATGAGTTTCTCTGAAGGAGACACTGGGCAGAAAAAAGCTTATTCCACTTACCAAGAGCATTTGTCTTTGTAATTACATCTCCTTCTCTTACTCCTATGCAATTAGTAAGTACAAGCTAAAAATAGCCACTTGAATGCCACTATGGTCCCTGACTGTTTCTCTATTATGTCACTTTTAGGTTGGTTCGATACTCCATTTGTTTGTAAGTTAACAGCTTTATTCAGATGGTTTTATTCCTGCAGGTGCACTTTCCCTCAGTGCACACACTCCCATCTCCACATGTATCTCCCACAAAGACCCAGGCTCTGTTCTGTGCCCTGCTGTCAGGATTCAGCTGCCATCCTACGCTCAGCCACACACTGCCACGTTCACTGTGCTGCCTCTCTGCACATATTGCAACAAATTTTTGAATGCAGGTGCAAGTGTTTCCACAGTTTGTGCTTTTTTTGTTGGTGATGTTGATTTAAGCTCTGTACAGAAGCAGCAAGCATTTAAAAGCAGAGTAGCAACACTGAGACTGAGTCTATGCAGAGCAGGTGATACCCATCAGCTCACAGACCTCCCTCAGCTGCCTGCTCTGGCTTTTCAGAGATTGCACTGTCCAAACCTTCTCTCTGCAGACATTGCTGTCACAGGCTTGCACAGCACAGCAAGGACATGAGATCCTTGCAGAATGAAAATAGTTAAGTCTTCCAGCCAAAAAGATAAAGCACTGGACAAGTTACATCCCTATATAGCCTGAGAAGCACCAAACGTGGAGATACTCCAGTGTTATCCCTCATTACTGGTTGGGTAGAAGCAGAGGAGAAACACCATAATATTTGCTGACAACCACAATGGTGTGTCTGAATCCTCAGCTGGTGGACATCTATGTAGTTTCACTAGCAGCAAAGGAGATGGGTTGATTTACACAACTATGGAAGAGAAAATTAAGGAATAATCAGTTTTGATCTTCACTGGCATTGTTTATAAGAAGAGGTAGTTCTGACAGCAATAGAGCTAAAGTTCTAGTTGCCATATGTGGATCCTCTGATATCTGGAAAAAGTGAGCTTATTAACCATTTCCTCTCTTGTGAATTAACAGAAGTTCTTCACTAAGGTCAGCTGCCTATTCTCACAAAAGGTGTAGGAACTTGACACAATTTCATTGCCAAATGTAAGTGAAATATTGGGTTTAAATATATTCCTGAAGGACTGACAGACAATGTGAACACATACATCTGAGAAACTGGTCTAAAAAACAGCATTAGTGCTAAAATATTTCAAAGAATTTTTCTTTAATCCTTTTTCGTACTTCTTTGTTCAAAAGACAGGTTTCTACCATCAGAACAAAATTATTTCAGCTGAAGAATGAATACAGTCAAATTTAAGCTCGTGCTTAAAATGACTCAAAGCCTGATGGACTATTGGCCTGTGGAAAAGATCACAGCATACATGCAAAGAACAAGGACAAGAGGCTAAACCTGAGGAAACTGGGAACAAATCTCAGTTGGTTCATATGGATCAGAGGTTTCATTCTCAGGTTTTGAATCTCAAGCCTAATTTTCAGATATATCTGTTAAAAGCTCCAGCCCCTTCTGACTTCTCAAAGCTGGGGATATTTGAGTAGACTTTAACCTGAAATTTTGCCCTTGAGAACAGGACAGAGTCAGGTAATCCTGGGCTTTTAGACCTCCATGAGTTTTTGCTAAAGGCAAAGAGCAGAAGGTGAGTGGTCAAAGCCTGCAAACAGCCCTGGAACATGAAGGAAAGATCCAGCATTTACGTAGAGTGCCATGAAGGGACATAGGCAGTGATCAAAGGAATGGTGACAGTCCTGCTCTTGCCAACCAAGCGGTGCCAGTCCCACTGTTTGGTCCCTCAATGCCCAACCACTCCTGCTGTCCTGTGGTGAGACATCCTAGAGAAGCAAGATGGTAAATACTAATCTGGCACTAGGGAAAAGAGCCTCTTGAAAAAACAGAGAACACTGCTCCCTCCTTCCAGCAGTGGAAAACAGAAATTTCTTCCATACCCTCCAAAGGCAAACTTTCAAAGCCAGGTTTGCAAAGGTCACTTCATGTGCAGAGCTGCCGTCCTCCTCCTGGCAGCTCTGGTCATAAATTCCCAGCTCCAAAATGAGGAAATAAAAGTTTTGATTATATGCACTAAATTTCTACGATACTCTTCATCTCTTTCCTATCACTGGGACCTGTTTCCTGAAAACTGCCTCATAAAAATAGTGGCCCAATCAGGTCTGGTGTATTATCTCCAAGACGTGCTGATTTGGCTCAACACCTCTTTGGTGACAGGATCTGTAGCAACACCCAGCCCAATGCCCTGGCTCTGTCCTGCCTCAGACCACCCCACTGTCATGTCAAATAGCCAAGTGCTTCTCTGGCAAGTCATGCCCTTTTTATTTTGTGACCCATTATCCTCCAATAATGTACCCTTAGACATTGAGGCACCCATGGTCTCTATTATTTCCTTCAGCAGTCATAATATTGAAGGCAGCCATAGAAACCTCTTAGAGTTTGGCTACAGGACATGTCACCATCTTCATGCTCAGCCTGAAGAGGCTTTCTGTTGTTTTATTAAGGTCATTCATTCTCCTAACCTCCTTAACATCTCTACCAATATCTGATCCAACTACTTAACTGCCTCTCCTCACTTCTCCTACCCTTCCAAAGACCTCAGCACAACAAAATAGAGCAGGTTAGGGTCCTTGAGGAGAAAGGTTTCTCCAGGTCCAGTTCACTGAGGATATAAATACAAAAATTATTTACACATCATACTGCTGATGGTTGCTGATTGTCCCTGTGGCACAGACATCAATTCTGGCTTCAGGAAGACCAGCTTCTAGCTTCAGTTTTTCTACAAATTTCTTATGGGCCAGTCCCTTAATTTGTCAGTGTCCATTTGCTGATAGCTGAGTGGGAATAACCATTGTTTTTCCTACTCCCCTGTACAAGCAGGTTCTAGCTCCCCAACACCATTGTACACAGAGGTGCCTGAGCCAGGGGCAGCAGCAGCCCAAAAGCAGCAGGAGCAATAGCATTCCACTCTTGCAAAACCAAACATTGTATTCCCATATTTTCTACATAATAAACCATAAACCTGCCTGAATGAAAGAGCTAGAAAACACACAATGAAGGGGAATAACCAATTTGAAAACTCACAGTCCTAAAATTCTCTTGTCTATTTTACTCCTCAGCACTCAAGGATCTGAACCTCCACCCATTTCAGGGAAGAATTTTATATTGTTATCAGCCAATGAATTTGAAAAAAGTTTGCAGATACCAATACTAATTAATAACTTAATTAGATTGTTAAAACATAGCTCATATACAAAAATATACACATATGCACACCCCCGCCTATCACACATGCAAAGGTTTTTCACATAGGTCAATTGTGTTTTAGTTCTGTTGCTTTTTATAGAACAATTATTTTTATCTATAAGAAACCTGCTTTGCTTATTGAGAAAATATTCTGCAGAACAAAGAATATGCATTAAAATACTATAAAATGAGAAATAAAGTTTAAGAGTTGGATAGCAGCATTTTTTTTTCTAAAGACAAAGAATTTAGAACACTGAAGAGGAAAGGACAAAAGAATTAAGTTAATGTATCTAATATTCCTTTTCTTCAGGAAAAAATATACTGCAGGACTAATTTTCTCAAATCCCAAAAGAGTGAAAACTCTTTTTTCCCCCCTTCTTTCTCAATGCAATTTTCATTCTTTTGATAAATTAGAAAGGCTTTAATTTCCTTTTTCATTATAGTTGGAATTATAAACAGAGCCGTAAGTTTCTGGGGATTACATGTTAAACAGAAAGGCACACAACCCATACATGGCAATTCCAAACTGTCCATACCCAGTGAGAGGGGACAGCAGGGCTCCTGCAGAAGTTGGCCAGTGGCCCCAACACAGCTGCTGGTTTCTGTCACTGCACCCAGTTCACAGTCCTGGTCCTAAAGCAGCAGAGAAGTTTCTCTTTCTTGAGCAGATTAAATTAGGGCTTTTCGCCCCCCCAAATGTTTCTAAAGGTTTGAAAATGGGCCTGGAACGACCATACTGCAGAGTTTTCTTTTTGCCAAATTATAACTGCTGGCAGTAATACTGGGCCTGCCCTGCATCACGTCAAAGCTCTTGTTATTTTAGTGTTGCACCACAAAAAAGCATTAGGAGTAACAAGAGAAATGTGCTGGCTCCTTCAGGGGAAAAACCACCAGTTTTCTCTTGATTTAGGTTTCTCTCTTCAGGTCAAATCTTCAGTATTTGGCTAGTGGGCACTTTAGCAAAGGTCTCAAAGGGCTCAGCAATGCGTTAACAGCCCTGCCAGAGGGTACAGAGATGATCTTGAAGAACTGATAGTTTGGGAAAAAGAAGAGAGGATGTGAACAGAGATTCACCAGCATGGCATGCTCTGCCTGCTGTGATGCTGAAGTGGGGTTGTTTTAAAATCACAGAATCACAGAATGGTTTGGGTTGGAGAGGATGTTAAAAACCATCTTGCTCCAATCTTCTGTCATGGGCAGGGACACCTCTTCATTAAACCAGGTTGCTCCAAGCCCTGTCCAACCTGGCCTTTGACACTTCTGGTGATGGGGCATCCACAGCTTCTCTGGGCTTGCAGGAGGGTGAAGTAGAGAGCCTCAAGCATCTTTACTGACACACATCACTGCCCAAATTTGCAGTATGTAAGGAGTCCCACACTCCTCTGTGCATCACACTTTTATAAATACGGCTAAACAAGAAGCCACCTTTTTTAACCCCAGAACACTCATACTTTCAATTATTCTTTCCACATTTGCAAGCAAAAAAAAGATTAATTGTTCTTCTCCTGTCTCTATTCAGCTGCCAGAAAAATTATCATAGAATGAAGTGTGCCAAACAACAGAAAATATTTTGAGTGGAAAAACCAATGTGATCACAGAAGTAGTCACCTGTGCTTGTCCTTCTTGAGCTTCTAAACTTACAAAAATCTAATTAGAGAAGACTTAATGTATAGCATGCATAAGGAAGCCGAAACTTCTCACAAATTATGCTCAGTATCATTTTCTTCATGCTTCATTAATAAAGAACAAAATGTTTCTAGACTTCCCGTAACATATGCACAGAGTGATTTCAAACCAGACTGAGATTCTATTCAAATGAGGGTTATAATATACTCAAGCAATAACAATGCATTTTTTTATTGCTTTGCTTGTAAAGTTGTTTCCATGTTCTGTGAGGACAAAGTTATTTGTCATTTTTGCAAAATATAACTTTTAACTTTGATGGGTTTTAGGACCTTTCTATTTCAGCAATCAATTCAAGGTTGAGTGTAGCCTACAGCAGAGATGAGCTTGGGGAATCAGACTGTAAGAGAAAGACTTGCATTTTTCTGTAGAAATGATATCTTTTCATACAAATTAGAGACACAGGAAAACAGAGTTTTGATTCATCTTCTAAGCATGTATGAAGTGTAAGGCTCTGTGCCATCAGATCACAGGCAAGTAAAAGGTATTTCTAGCTGATTTGCTTATTTTACTCAGACTACAAGCAAAAGAGTTTATTCATTGGATGGGTCTGGAGCAAAGAAGCCCCAAGAAACAAATGCAACCTTTCTGGTTTCTACCAAAGACTGCAGCAACAAAGTCAGTGATGTTTCCTGCTTTGTCTTCATATACAAAAATGCCACTCTCTTCATCGTCTATATCTGGATTGTAGAGCAGGGTTGTAGCAGTTTGGGCAAAAGAAAAGTCTGCCCTGATACTGATAAATTGGTATCTGAAGACTGAAGAATTTCCCTTTTTATATCCATTTCCAGAAGAAATCAGATAGAGGCAATTCCCTGGGTGATCTTTCACTTAAAACACAATCTTTCCATGTGTGGGCAAAGGGGAATAAAAATGATCTCGTGGGTATAAATTATAGGATAGTAAGACAATCTGGGGGAAATATTTGCCCAGGAGATTTCAAAAAACCCACAACTACCTTTGAAAATGTGTGTGTGCTCCTACAGTGAGGTGTTAAATTTCATTATAACTATTGAGACATCAAAATTTACCAACATTTGCAATTTAAATATAAGCATAGAGTGCAAAACTATGAAACTACTTAGAGGTGTCGGAGTATGGATCTGTAAGCAGAGGTTTGTTTATCATTTGATAGCTATTTATGCCTTGTTAATGTTTCTGTAATGTTATGATGTTTATGATGGCCTGACTTTCCTCATGATGTGGATCATATCTGATGGGTAACTGGCATCGAATCACTGTTTTGCAAATACAGAATATTTTCATATTTGCCTAGTGAAACAAAAAGACTTCCTAGTGTGAGTATGCTATTAAAATGCTAATAGACTCTATTTGAGAAAGCTTATTCAGACCTCAGCAGGAAACATATACACCATTTACAAAGATCTAGATATGTGTTTTTAACATGAAAGGGTCTCCCTTCCCATGGAACTGTAAGAACCTTTAAACGAGAATCAGGATAAAGTGATAAGTCCCATGAAAATGGAGAAAGCAGAAAAATATATGGAAGTCTAGTGAACTTAATTGCAGTGAAATGCAGATATATCTGTGAGCATGAAGTATATGCATATAATGTGATAGAAAGCAAAATCTGAATGTGAAGATGTTGTGGGTTTTACCAGGGATCAATGTTTTTCCCTCAAACTCCCCCCTCCACACAATTACTGTAAGTTGAGAGAGGTTTTATACAGACAAAACAGAGGCTTGACATAAGGGGTATAATACTAAAATTTATTACTAACAAGATAAAGACTAAGGGATAATATACTACAACAGTTCTAATTAAACTGGCTTATCTTATAAAAAGAATGTTAGATTGTTATTTATAAGTTCTGTTTGTCTCGGGTTTTTCAGTCGTTATTCCTCTACCTTGGGAAGATAAGCGGGGGGGGAAGGTCCTCGCTGTAGGTTTGGGCATTTGGCTGAGTACCAGGTCCAACAAAAGCATTTCTCCTCCCTTGTATCAGTCCAGGGGGAAGAAAGGTTCTTCCTTTTGAAACAATTCAGTAGCACTGTAGGGTTTCTCTTCGGTTACCTTTAAGGCAATGGCTCCAATTTGTTGCAGCTGGAAGTCTCTTTCTCTCTCCCTCTCAGCTCTGCTGCACATCAGTCTCAGCACTGGACCTGCCCCTCCTCCTTTCGGGACAGGACCAGAGGCTAGGAATATACAGACGGGCTCCTGAGGTCTTCCACGGACTACAAGGGGATTCTTGTCACACCATGGTCCTCACCACAGTCACAGGGAATAATGGCTTTGAGTCCTTTCCCCTGTTCCTGTGGGATCCCTTCTATGGTCTACAGGGGGACACCTGCTTCACCATAGTCTTCAGTCACAACTACAGAGAACGGCTTTGAGTCCTTCCTCTGCTGCTTGGAGGTCCCTTCCCACCAGAGATAGTCTTAAATAGACCTCTCCTCGTGTGTCCACCCAGGACAGCAGCTCTTCCTTTCTCTGCTGTCCTTTATGGTCACAAGTGAGCTGCACCAGCATGGGTCCCTCACTGGGACTACAAGTCCTACTTGAGACAACTTGATCCAGCATAAATCTCTCTCTCCAAGGGCACAGGTCTCTAGCAGGACTCTGCTTCAACTCAGGCCTCTCATGAGGGTCACAACATCCTCAGGCACTTGTCTGTTCTGGGACAAATTACCTCATTAACTGCTGGGGGTCTCTGCACCCCAGTTATCTTCTAAAGGTAGCACAGGGTTTGCAACTTTCAGTCTTTCCCCTGCTGTAGGGAGGGGGGTGGGAAAACTCCCTCCCTCACCTCAGTTCTTCTCCTGCTAGAACTGACCTTGGAGGAAGCCCTGTTATCTCAGGTCCTCTCTGTTCTCCACAAGGCTGGAATTCTTTCTGCAGCCAAGTTGCAGGTGGGCAGCTTCTGTCTGGAGNTGGGCAGCTTCTGTTTGGAGTTTGTTTCTCCACTGTTACACATCCCGGCTGGAGAGACTTCAATGCCATGCCTGCCCCCAGCCCAAGGCTGGGGAGGGAGGGCTTGGCCCCCCACTCAGGGACCTGCTGCCTCCCTCCTACGTGGCTGCTTCTAATTCCTTCTGCGACAACACCTTCTCTTCCGTTTTCTTAAATATGTCATTAGCAGAGGCGTTAATAAAACTTCTGATTGGCTTTTTCTTTGGAAATCTATCTGGACTTGACTATTTCAGTTCAGACAGGGGCTGGTAACCCATGACAGAAGATCACTGAGTTTAACTTTTTGGGGTTTTTTGTTTGTTTGTGTTTTTTTTTTAAGTTACTTCTGGCTATTTATGCAGATAAGCACTATGAATTATTCCATATCAAGGGACTGATCAGGTGTTGCTACCACTCTACCCAAGAGCAGGTAAAGGCAGGAGGTGCTCACTCCATGTTGCACAGCACTGAGTGACAAGAATCACCTTCCAGACATCAGGCTGTGTGTGTAAAAACTGCTGTGGGCTGTAACACAAAGTTCAGAATGTGAAAATAAAGAGGAAAATCTTGTTGTACCACTCTGTCCCCAGTGAATTGAGGAGCAAAGCTGGCACTTGCTTCAGCGAGGGTGCCTGGGTTTGCCTTGCATCAAATAATTGAACTGAATCGAAGCTGCAGGGTCAAAGTAAGCAGAGAATTCGAGAAGCCTATAAAAACAAAGTCCAGATTTGCTGCAGAGCTGTAACCTTCCAGACATGTAATTAAACAAACAGGCAATGAGTGTTTGGTATTGCAATCTCTGTTTAAACATCCACTGTCACTTTATTTGAATTTCAGAGTGGAAGACAGAGTTCAAATGTTGAAAAAGGCCAGAAGATTCCTTTTGTCTTCTTTCTTCTATTTTGTTGGATATTCCCCCACTGATACTGAATGTTGAGTAAACATGAAATTTATGTCTGATGGTCAGTAGGGTGACAGGACTGGAATTCTTTCATTAGGAAAAAAATTCCCTCCTTAAACAAATTCTTTTAGTCTGGCTCAATACAAATAAAATACACAAACTAAACTCACTGACAAATGGCCTGGTATTCAAAGATCTCTATGCCTCAGAAATATCTCTGGATTTTTTTTTATGTTTTGGCTCCACTTTTACCCTAAAATGCATTTACAAAAATTATTCTATGCAAATGGCAATTCACTGCCATCAGCTTAACATATTTCCTCCAAATGCTTGAACTCCCACTGTAGGAAAAGTGCAAGGCTTAAGACTTCTCCCAGTCACTTAAAAAAACAATAAATTGAAGAGAAAATGAGAGATTATTTAGTTCATGGATTTGTTTTGCTTTTCTAAAACAAAATAATTCTGGATTCTACTTACTGGAAATCTGCTTGGTTAAGAAATATTTAAATGAAAGCAGCATAGGGCTGTTTTGCTTTGTTGGCTTTTTGTTGTTTAGGGTTTTTGGAAACATTTACAGTGGAATTATAAAAGCAAAATGGAACAGTAGTTTAGCAATTTGCAGAATCACACAGAAGAACAAGACATTCTGATTAAGAAGGCTAAACCCCACAAACAGAGAGTATCTGAACCTTTATGGTGAAGAGTTTACTGCTAGAAAATGCCAGTTTGGCCATAAAAATGTCTTTTTATAGATACATATTGGTAATGAGCAATTTTTATAAGAAATGTCCTCCCAAATAATCATACTACCTGCTGCCTCCATGGCTCCTGGGCCTGAAGGACTTCCAGGACTGATGTCTGCAGAGCTGTGCCACCCAGGCACAAGCTCAGATGGAGAGGAACATTCCTACTCAGTTCCTGGCCCTGTAGCATTCCTTGTGAGACCTCACCAAACATCTTCACACCCTTCCTGAAACCATGACCCTTGGAGCCACCATGTTCCTTCTGGGAGCCCACAAAGACTGGTCTCAGCTATTGAATTTGGCAAAAGGGAGAGAGCAGTTGTGTGAACTCTAAGTGGAGGCAAGGAATGTGAAAGCCTAAATCTGATGTCAGTACTGGCTCAGGGCAGAGCTCCAGATGATTACCCTGGTGCAGAGCTGCAAACCAAGCCCAGCTCAGCCACATTCACAAACCTCCCCAGCTCGTATGGTCATCACAACCCTTTGGTGTCCTGGTGGCCAAGAGTGCCCATCCCATAATCCCCATTCCTGATCCTGACACTGTCTCCACAGGATGTTTTTTCCATCTCTATATATTCTTTGTTCTTCCTGCCCTTTTGGTGTGATGATTTATCCTTGGGGGGAAAATTAAATAATATTACTAATAATAAAATGCATATTTCTCTTGTGTTGGCACCTGCAGAGACAAACACAATGGAGCCCTGATCTCATCTGAGGCCTTCAGGCAAATGCTCCTTTAATGTCACTATCTCTCAGAAAATACACAACAAACAGACCAGAGAAAAACTAATTTTCTGCTTTCTTTCTGTTTAAATATACTGCCAATTCAAAAGACAGGATGCTTTCATCATCTAAATGTCTTTCCCATGAACAGTGTTCCAGTGATTAAAGATAGAAAAAAGCTGAAGCTGGGCAGTGGTTTCAGCAATGGCAGTTTGTGCTCTCAGTGAGCCAGGCAGTGTTTCTGGAAATCAATGGCTACAAAGCCCTCCCAGAACTTGGAAATCACACGTTTTCCAGGATTCTGATGTGTGTGCTGCTGGCTGGCATGTTTAGCTCATACACAAACTGTGTGCTGTTATGTGACATTTGTAAGTCTGAATGACAGTAAAAGTGTAGATGGGATATTTCCCCATCCTGCACTATTAGTTTATCTAATAAATTAATGCACTTGAGTAACCTAGAAACTGTCACTGATAAAAGACAAAGAGTGGAATATTGATCTGAATAGGATCAACAGGTTTGGTGATATTTTTCAAAAGGCCTTAGTTACACTAATTCTACAGCAAGACAAAGGTGCCCCTTTCACTTGTATCTGTATCATATTACCTTAAATATCATTTTTTCAATTACAGCAATACTGGACACAGAAAAAATGAAGTACATCATACTAACCAGAAGGCATCCCTCTAATTCAGATATTCCTTCTATAGCGAAAACCACTTAAGAAATGGATCCAATTAATTGTGTTGCTAAGATGTCAGTACAATCTGCTGCATACACATAGCAAATGTGAGTAAGTCTGAGTTTATACCTTCTGGGCTTTTTTGGAATGCGTAGAATCACAGCAATTAATTGCTGCTGTTTAAAGAAAATGTGAAAAACTATTTTGACATATATGCTGGGTAGTTGTGAGTTAAATACACAGAAGAGAGTAAGTAGTGGGTGGGAGTTTCAGATGAGTAGTAAATAACAGAAGTGTAGTGATTTGCAGTCTTTTAACAATCAGAGGACAGATTATTGACTTGCATAAGAGATGGCAAGGGGAAAAGAGAAGCATGAACATAATACTGCAAGACACAATCAGTTAAGAGCTGATTTAGTAAAATAATGCTGACTTCTTGTAGATAAATTAGGCTCCTCATTGCATTCAAATGACAATAATAATAATAAAAAAGCCAATTCCAGTGCTGCCTTTGTGTAAATGCAACTCTTTTACATGCGATTTTTTTCCTCTTTACAGCATAGCCTACCAGATAAGTCAAAGAGCAGATAAGCTTCTAGTGGGATCCAGATGCTGTCTAGATGTCCCAGTTGCAAACAGCACATGCACAACCCATCACTTGGTGCTGCTGAGGGCATAAAACACTGATGAATCTGTTATTCTTGTGTTCATCTTGAAAAGTCTAAGGTAAACTGGCTCCTAACCCTGCTCAGAAATATGGGAAAACAAAGTACATAGTCTGGGTTCTCTCAGCATAATAATACATCACTAAAAACTTTGAATTTACTGTTTTGAAAACAGCTTGGATTTGTTTGCATCTTTGTTTGTTTGTTTACTTTTCAGTTGATAACGACATTATCCTTTAGAGGAGAATTTGCTGTTTTATATGCCCCTTCACACATTCATCATTCAAAAATACATAGTCCAAGGAAACAAGTATTTTATCTCAGTCATAACTGGCCCCAGTTCACCTGAAACAGTATTTGAAATGTCACCACAGGTATTGTGTGGGTCAGAGAAGAACCCATTTGCTAACACAGTACAAATTTTAATCTTCATTTTTTAAAGGACTACAGGGAAAAGTTTCAGAAATCTTTTAAAGTCACAACAGATAAATTATGTACTTGAGACAAGAACTGTGTAATTTTCCTCTTGTGTTAAAAGCAGTTTTTGTCTGGTCTGCTCTTTCTAGTAGGGTCCAGATGCCTTCAGCCCTTTCCAAAACAGGGATAAAACAAAGCCACTGATTCCAGTAAACTAATTTTTCAGGCATTTTACTGGTGACCTGCTCTGTTGTCACACAGAGTGTCCTGACAGGATCCCTCTGCCAGGCCCAGACCATGGTCAGACACCTCAGACACCCCAATCTCAGGGGACCCCACCAGCTGAGGATTCTACACAATAATTTCTGTGCTTGTACAAACACACATTTGTGTGGATATATAGAGGAAAATTTCAGTTGGAGCTGCAGAAGAGAAGTGCTAACTTTAAACCATTACTGCTTTTGTTAACATACATTGCTCTGTATGAATGATGTGAATTTATTACTTTTTTTTTTTAACTGCAGTTAGTGGTTTCTAGATGAAATCATAACAACCACTAATCACTGCCAACCAGGTTGTGTTCACAAAGGAAAATAAAAGCTTCAGAATACATATGAGCTTCTGGGCTACAATGTTTACAGAGCCTCCAGGATTTTGATCTGTGCATGTCCCTAATGTACCAAATGTTGAAAATCCAAAACAACTGCCAAAACTCACATTTGGCCCTGATTATTTCCTTGTTTATCATGGTTAGCATTCCCCAGATAAGAGATAATGTTGCAAGTTCATAATAACCACAGAAAGTTGTGAAGATACACTTCAAGAGCAATATAGCTATTTTCCTAAAATGGGGTTCAAAAGGAAATTGGTATAAAACTCAGTAGATTTTAACTGAGCAATGCACATCAATGTTCAGGTCTCACTTGTGAAAAATTCTAGGGTTTTATACCCTAACTAGATAGATGAAAAACTGAAATGTTTCTGTCAAATATGCAATTGTCTTTCATCTACTGAATCTGCTTTTTTTAATCAGCTTTTTTCAGATGCTTTTTTATCTATTGCTGTAAAACAATCCCTGAAATTCCAGCAGTTGGTCATTTGTCCATGTAGCCACAAAGATCTCAATAATGGAAGTGTCATGTCTCCATTTGCTTCTAAATCTAGGTTATGGATATAAAACCAGCAATTATTGTATTGCTTTTACAAGTTACTCTCATGAATGCAGGAACGAATCTATGGAATTTATTGCCACAATCCCTCATTAGACTGAAGAGCAACATTGAAACAAGTAACTATTTTATTTCCTGACCAGGAATTTGCAGAGATAAGCACAAACCAAAATTTTTTTTGGAGAAAAAGAGCCAGCACCCTTCACCCCAAGACAGAAGCACATGGTTGGAACTTAGAAGGAAATTACAAGGCAAGGACAGAGTCATAAGGGTCCATTGCAAGGTTTTTCCTCCTTTAAAGCATTTCTCCCAAGCCCTTGCCAGCTCCCAGATGGATTAGATGGTTGATTGCTCTGCACAAAGAGAGCAATCTCCAGATTGGTAGAGAGCATTATTGTCCCCCATCGCTCTTGGCAGGGTGGATCTGGCATGTCTGCAGTTGGGTAGCACTCTATAAACAGGTGAACCAGACATGTGAAAAGTTAATATTCTGCTGTTTTGACAGTATAATTATCTCTAATAATAAAGGAAAACAGCTGCTTCAAATAGTCTTTCACTTAGAAAGCATTTGGATCTGTATACTTTGACTTTTATCATCTGCTTTTTGGATAAACTCCCAATGCGGTTTATGGCTCTGCAAAATAGTAACATCTCATTTTATGAATGACAGACAGATGGAGTTTGCTGCAAGGTTTATTGATAGTAAAGCACCTAAGATCATTCAAGATACTTAACTGCAAGAAATACTGGAGATAACAAAATATTGCCTTCTCTCACTTTCTAAGACTCCTGTTATTTATTTTCAACGGCTTCAAGTTTTCTCTTTTTTTGAGTTTTCAATATTATCACCTGGCAATTCTCAAACTTAGTGATCTTTTGTCTCAGTGCACAGGGAGAGAAGAGCAGCTGTTTTACGATTAATTGAAAGCCAGAGGAGATGTAGTCTAGATTTCAGAATAAGGTCTGTTTGCAGCAGATTTGTATGCCATCCATCTCTTTCTCTCCCTGTCTCCCTCCCACCCCCAGCATTCATCTAATTGGATTTTCATGTCCAAATCCTGTTCTCTTAATCAAAAGGCAAAGAAAATCAATCTTTTGGCTTCCCAAAATCTGAGTGAAGCATTTAGTCCTAAAGCACTGAGAGATGTACTCTGCAAAGCTCTGTCAGACCCAGATTGCTAAATTAGTTAACCCTTGTCACTAAAAGCCATGGTAATCATCCATGAGATCTGCTGCTGTAATGTTACTTTTTGTTATATTAGAAAAGGCTTTATTTTCCCAAACCTTTGCAAAATCTTTACAATTTATATGGAACAAATGGATCGGGGTTTTTTCAGGTTTTTTTTAAACTATTTGTTACCAAAATGTAACGTTTTGGAAGCAGATACATCAAATACGTGGTGATATTATGCAACATTTGACCTGGAAAGAAAAGCACATAAAATGCATTTGTATGGATTGCTAGATATTTACTCTGACACGCCAAATCCTTGAAATGGGAAATTCAGCCCCTGCTGCCTGTCTTTCTCTGTAGAGATTTATAACTTAGGACATGGAGCAAGGGCTGGATGCTTCATGCATTGCTTTGCCTTGGCTGCACCCTCCCAGCAGTGCAGAGATGCTGCACCTCTGTTTCAGGACTCTCCAGAGAGATGCAGCAGAGGCTGTGCATAGCTGTGCTCTGGAATTTCCTCCTTAGGAAGTCTGGGTTGATAACTTAAATCCCAACTGCCAGGTACCAGCCTGGCTTTCTGAGGTGCTGGGGAGCTGGAAGTCAGTCTGGAGGTTGCAGGGTCCGCAAATCCATCAGCCATGAGAAAGGACACAAACAAGAGAGTTATTCTTGCTCAGATTTTGTGCTGACCAGTCTATATGGAGCTGTTTGAGATGACAGAACTGCAACAGTCTGTAAGTGAAGGTGATTTTACAGACTGCACAATGTCCTGCACACCAGCAGCAGCCTGGGTGAGTGCAGACCAGTGTTCTCTGCATCCAGCCTATAGTCAGCACCACCTTGGCACTCAGAAATGGCCCAAAATGCATCCTTTAGGCTGGGGATGTACCATCACACATGGTGGGAGGGCAGCAAACAGCACCACACACTCCTCTGGCTCTCTCCCCAGCAAGTGATGGGCACAGCTGAGCAGATCTGAATTTAGGCCCATCCCAAATAACAGTTATGAGCCCAGGGAAGGAGATAGATTAGGCAGAAAGCAACAACCCTGCCAGACAGATGTTACTCCTGCACATCACCTGGTGCAGGTTCAGGTGGCCAGAGGTTGCTCTGGACTGTTCAGGTGGGCTCCAAGCTGATCACTGGAGGGGCCACAGGGAGGTGAAGGGCTGTTATTCCATATTTGTCTCCTTGCTTCATACGTTCTCTACTGCCAGGCAGTGCATTCAGTGCAGTGTTCACCCTATACCTGTTGTGGATTCAAAGAATAAATTTGTAAAGAAAAGCTTTAGGCAGTTGGACACATTTTTTTCTAGGAAATGCTTCCCTGTGTCTCATATTTGACATAAAAAATATGAGTTGGCACAGGACAGGCCTTTAAAAAAATAGTGAGAAAATAAAGTGGTTGTAAGACACTATTCACCAGACCTGCTAAATGCTGTGATAGCTGAAAAATACCTCCATTTTACAATTCCACTGCTGCATTAAAAATCTGCATATCCATACTATGAGCTATGTCTATGCTGAAAAGGAAATAATGAGAGATTGTGCTATCCCCAGTGAGGCTTAGTCAAAACAGTATATTGAATTTTAATATCAACGATTTCATGAAAATTATTCCACAGGAAAGTAATCAGGCATATATACCATTGATGTTTTACTGAAATGTGTACTAGCAGCATGGAAAATATGTTTTAATTTCCCCTTTCATTTTCACAGGGAAAGAAACAAGCTTCTTTTCTGCTCATCCAAATCTATGAATATTCAAGGTCCTTAACTGAAAATGCTTGGAAGGAACAGATAGCAAAGAAAATTATATTGTATAGCTCTTTAAACAGTGGGGCTTAGAGGAAGGCAAAGGTGAATTTTTAACATCTTACCAGCAGCTCATTTAGGGAGAAGTGTTTTCAACAATGTCACTACTTCTGTTCTCAAAAAGGACAAACACTGTCAGAAGCATAAACAGTGAAAGGCACAATTTCACTTGTCTGCTGCCATCAACATCCAGCATGAACTCTGTCCCACACTGTCCTGTTATTATGCAGGTAAGAATTTCAAAATTGCATAATTTAAATACACCTCAAGTGGACACAGTAACAATCCAACCCAGGGCCTGTATTTAGCTGCAGATAGCAAATCTTTATTTAACTAGACATAACCTTTATAGTGAGTGTTTTCTACAACCCTGCAATTTCTCACAGTTGCTCAAGCAACAAAGCTGAAGAAAACACTGAAATTATGTCTTTATATGGTTATTTTGCAACAGGATCACCTGGCAATTGAGACCCACCTGCATTGCAGATCCTAGAACCTCCCTCCTCAGGGTCTGAGGTTTTATTACTTTCCCTTGGATGTCTCAGTCTGACTTATCTGAGGCTCTACTGCCACTTGAGCAGTGAAGAAAATAATCTCTGCGCACATATTTTTGGTTGCTTTTCGACAGTGGCTGCCAACATCCTGTCTTTCTCAGCTGTCTCACTGAAAGAATCACCAAAAAGGAAGGTCCCTCTGTTATTCATTCCATCTTGATGGAGCAGCCACCTGACATTCAACCTCTGCGATGCTCAGCCTCTTTCAGACAAATGTTGAAGTCAGAACTCAGCTACACTTCACTAAGCTGAAGTTCCCTTTTTTGTGTCTACAGGCTAGATCAGGCTAGATCCAGCTCCAGGCACTCTAACAAAGAACCTTAAAGTCACAAAAAGCACTTTTATCCTTATCTGTCTCACATGAGAGTGTTTATAAAGACACTACAGTGGTCCCTGCTTCTCTAAGGACCCAGAGGAGGCTGCTCTCTGGTCCTGGAGAGAAGCCTCCAACCAGGACCCAGTCAAGCAATTTAGATCAAGCTGTCACAGATTTTTCAGTGGCTTGTGGGGCAGCCTGCTGGAGGAAAAGCAAAGAAAATGGCCTTTAACGAGAAACAAAGGAAAGCATAAGGATTGCTTAAGTCTCATGATAGACACATAAAGTAGCTGTATCCAGTGTCATTGCTGACTTCTGGTTGCAGTTCAACATCACAAGATAAATTCCCAGCTGAAAAAGCACAACTTGATCCCCAAACAATTGTTTCACAATAATATTTGCTGGAAAGTCACTGCATAGGTTTGGGAACTCTGTAAAAATTCCTCCAGGGAAGAATTTCCCTCATGCTGCACTGAAGCCAGTGTTTCTACTAGCATTTATCATGTACCTAGCAGCTTTATAACCTTTTAAAATGTGCAATAGCTGGGCTTGTGACAAATTCCTGATCTTTCTTTCACAGGAGACAGAGAATGTTTCACATCCGTTATGCAAATTTAGATTGCAAAATAGTTTCTCCAGGAATTGCCTGAATAAATCCAGCAAAGCAAGTTAAGAAGCATTTAAAGCCAACAGAGCAGGTCAATAAGGACAGAGTCAGCCTAATCCATGAGGTAATTAAAGACATAAGTAGGAGAGTTGAACACTTATTTATACAGTTAAGTTA
The DNA here is from genome assembly GCA_013397135.1 of Pachyramphus minor. Lineage (NCBI taxonomy): Eukaryota > Metazoa > Chordata > Aves > Passeriformes > Tyrannidae > Pachyramphus > Pachyramphus minor. The sequence continues at coordinate 592,331 of VYXB01003697.1, forward strand.
TGACTTCCTTAGTGGGGAGATGTGGGGTTGGACCTGAAGAAGCAAAACTCAGAAGAGACACGAAGTCTTTGGTATATTTGATTGCACCTCATAGACTATTTCTGTTGAACAACAGCAGACAAGTCTGCAGATTGTCTCTTCTTTTTTTGCCACCTGCATGTGGCAAACATGGGGGGCTCCTGTGCCCCAGGGTGGGGGCACTGCTCAGGGCAGAGCCAACACACATGGAAGCGTAGCTGGAATGCTGATGTCGATGTTTAAGTTCAGGAGTGATGGAGGCAGGACATGCAAAACTTGCAGGACTGGAAAATTCAGAAGCTCAGTGTAAAGAGCAACAGAAATTTTAAAGCCTCACTGAACTGGAGCCAGTAGCTCATGGATCTTCCTCTTTGGCAGCTCCTCTGCATGCATTAGAGTGGGAAAACATTAATTACACCACAGCAATCCATGTCTTCAAAAAAAAAAAAAAAGTCTGTGCTGTTTTCCCACGGCACTGACAGCCTTCACCCTCCTCCTGCAGGCATTACTGTATCCAACAACACGTCCTGCATTCCAGCTGCAGCTGATGGAAACACCAGCCTTGCACTGAGCACAGCTCAGCAGCCTGTTGAGTAAGCAAAGGAGGCAACTTCAGGCCTCTGCTTGGTCTTCTTATTCCAACCAGTCCTCTGCACTTCCAGCTCTCACCCTAACCCCAAGGCAAAACAAACTGATATCATATCCCAGGTTTCTACCAGACTGTACAAGTCTCATGGCTTTGCAAGATGAATTCAGCACTTCATACCCTGAAGATGTGAAAACAAGCCCTACTGCAAATATTATTTAGAGTTCAGTGATCCATATCCTCCTAAGAGCAATCATCATCTTTCTGCTCCTGCCACCATCGCCCCTGACAATGTCTCAATACAAAATTTCCTCCAAACAGTTGCTCAAATGGAAAAAACTCAAGTAAAATAGAAATCTTAAAATCCAGTAGGTTGTTGATGAACTTTGTCATCTAACCTTGAGCCAGTAGAAAAGAAGTAAAGGGGCAAAAAACAGGTTCAAAAGGTCAGAGTTAGAAACAGACTTAGTTATCCAGATCCTAACTGAAATACATTCATAGGAACTCCTGGAGAAGATGTATTTTAAAATGTAATATGCAAAAGAAAATGTAAACTGTTGGTGGCTTGAAAGCATGTCTAAAGTGTGAAAGATGAAAGACTCAGAGACACATCCATTCAACTGTCCAACAGTTTCAGCGGCTGCTGTCTACAGAATGAGCCCTGATATAACCAGGCATAAATGAGATTCAAAAATTGACAGCTGTGAATAAGTCTTCTCTTAAAATAAAAATACAGAGAGTAACCTGCATTCAAAACTCAGCACCTCTTGCTGGCTCTCCTCTCAAAACACATCTAGTTTTATTTATATTTAGTATGAAGATTTGTGTCCATTTTTCATTTTAAATAAACAGCTTCTGCCTGGTGATAAGAGGCACTGGAACATGAGACCTTGAATGTTTACATCCACAGATGTTCTATATGAAATTAATGTATTGGTCTCGGTTTTCATCAGTCTTAACCTTTTTTACAGGGGTATAAATCAGAACAAATTACACTTAGGTGGTAGTAAAACCAGGACAATTTCAGTGGACATTAACTTTTAAGGGTTTTGCAGCTAACAATAGAGAGGAGTGCACAGGAACAACTCCAGCTCTTGGACACCTCAGACAACACTGTGGAAACTGCTGCATCTGTAAATTGCTACACAAGCACAAATGAATAAATTAAATAAGAGGGATATTTCAGTTCCATGTGAGCTCACTTACTGTTTCAAATGCAGCATAAATATCCCTCTGTGAAAACAGGCCACACTCAAGCCATTCCCCAGATGAAGACACACACTTGCAGCTTTCATTGATGAGTCATGAGATTCTTTGTTCCCGTCTTGGTCACACATTTGGTTGGTTTTAAAAGGTTGGCTCATTATCAAAGTTAAGCACCACCCTATCTCATAAATAAAGCTTTTGCTGCAGTAAAAATTTCTAATTTGTGAAATTTGGATTAATTCAAAAGAAAGAGAGAAAAAATAATAATGGAGTTCATGAAAACTATAAAAGAAATTTTTCTTTTTAGCTGCATCTGGGAAAAAAGTCCTGTAATGTTTTTCTGATACTTGTTTCTAGGAATCAAAGCTCCTTTTAATAAATTGTATCAACTAAGTGTCAAAGTTTGGATTGATCTCTCTGCCTCTGAGTTCCCAATCTTGACCAGTTGTCGCTGCCTTTTCACCCAGGCTTTGAGTACCTTCCTAATACTACTCTTGGGGTATATTGTACAACAGTTCCTGGACCTGCACTGTTGCAGAAATCCCTATAAAATGGCAGTAGGGCTTTAGAAGATTCGATGATGTCTGATCAGAATGCAGATTTAGAGATTGAGAGGAGCACATAGAAATTTTATGATAGTAAAATTACTTACAGCATGAAGGAGGAATAGTGTTGAAACACACAGCAATATTTTCTACGCTTTATTTATTGAAGTTCCTCTCTCAGAAATAACTATCTGCCTTCACAGCAACTGCTCTTCTCCAGAGAACAAATGTGGTCTATTAGTTTTCCTTTATATATCCTACATTGTTGCAATATTGAGCAATGCTTGAATCTAATTCTTCTGACACAGTTATGAAAAAAGTAATGTTTAAACCCTAAAATATTTACACAGCTAGTGAGACTTACACAATTAGAGTCTGAATCAAATTGTCATTTATATGTGGTATACAACAAAAATTTGTTAAATTCAATCAGTTAAAATAAAAGCAGCAGTAAAGCATCACCAGACAAGAGAAATCTGTTTTTGTCTGCATCCAGCTGTTTTATTTATATATTCATCTGCTTAATAAATTTTCACTGGCCTTGCAAATATGCACATTTTAATGACAATTTTGGAGAGGCAACTTTTGGGGTTGGGGTGGGAAGAAGTTTTCTTCTCAACCAGGAACATGGGGTACTTCAGTTTCCATCTGTAGTAAATTCATTTCCTTCAGTTGTAAACTTGGTTATAGTAACATTTGGCTCCTGAAATACCTTTTTTGAGCTTGTACATCCAGCTTAGCACCTTGAAACCAACTGCAAGGAGCAGTGTATCACCATAACCTGTTTCAGTGAAAGTCAGTGGCATCAGCATCCAGGTCAGCAAAGTATTCACTACAGAAAAAGAGATTGTGAAGTTTGGGTACATGCTCAGGATGTTAAACTTCTTTCCTACCTGCCAGCTAAGAACCTGTAAGGTTCAATATCTGTACAATGCCTTGATGAATGGATTCTGTCTCATGAGTAAAGCTCATGAAAATTTGGGATCAATATTAGGAATGCTGCTACTTATTACCAGTAATAGTTTGCCAAACTGATTAATTTAGCTTTTCTCACTTTGATTCGACTTTACTGCTTGTAGGAGCTCCTGGTACACACAAATCATGCAAACAGGCTTGAGTGCCTACTTGCACCTAATCTTGTTCAACAATATCTTTTCATTAGTGGGATAAAAGCACTGTGCTGCATTCAGTGCTCCTTTATATGCTCTTGGAGTATTTGGCTTAACCCTTTTAACATGATTAAAACAAACAAAGATCAGCACAGCCAGCATCCCTCAGAATGACACAGACAAGACTAATTGCTATTGAAACTTCACAAAGGAAACAAAAAAGCTATAACTTTTTCCCTTTTTAGTTTAAGTTAGGGTGGAAAAAATCTAATTGATTGTGATCAGTAGAGCCAATACTTTGAGATGTTGTCTAGGTTACTGGATTTATTGTCCTTTTTCAGCGGTCTTGGCCATTACTTAACTGTTGGATTAATTTTATGCAGAACAAATCATCTGCCATTTCATTTTATGATTCATTAAGCAAGTATAGAAGATAACCATTACTACTTTTTGGTGCAAGAAGATTTCAAAACCTATGCACTGCTAATGATGCTAGAATTAGGAAAAGCAAATACCTTGCATGTGCAAAGGTCAGAGTAAGCATTAATGGAATACTTATCTGCCCAAAAAGTAAATTAAATCAATTTTCTGAGTCTTGTAAGAGGCATGAAGCTGAGACAGGAGGCTGCAGGATGAAGAAATTGCAGTTCACTTGCAGATGGCTCTCAGTGATGCTGTAATGTAGAGCACTGCTACCCAAACAACCCTGCATATCTGCAGGAGTCTATTCCACTGGATGGAGGGCTGTGCCCTGGACAGAGCTGGTGCCAGCAAGGAACACGTCTGGATTTTGGGAAGACTGATTTATAATCCAAGCAAAGAGGCTTTACAGAGAGACACACATGGCACACTTGAAGCACAAAAGAGGAGGGAAGGAGGCTCATCTTGCCAGGATGGGAAGAGTACACGTCTACACTGTGATGAGTTTTCTGGAGATGTCTCAAGCTTTTTCACTCTCAGCCTGTGCTCTCCCTCAAACCCCATCACCATCTGTAAAATCTCCTGAGGTGCAACACCTCCCTCTGCTCCCCCATCATGGGAGAACTTTGCAATCTGTTTATGAAGCATCACATAGGATTCTGATCATAAACTGCAGTGCCTCATACAGATTTGGAAGGAAACTGGGGAAAAAGTAGAGTGTGGAACGAAAAAAAGTGGAAAATTATTGTTCGTATACTAATAGAACTCTTGTTTCTTTGTAAGTAGAGTGTGGATTTGTGCACTTTGGGATGCAGAGCACAAGACTAATTAAACCAAATTGCAGATGTGTCTTCTCCTCACTCTTCTGGATTCCCCTCTCTCTGTCTTCCTTTTTTCTTTTTTCCACTGGAGGGTAAGTGCTTGTACTGTTCTTTTTCAAGGAACTAATAATAAGAACACCAGTAATCTCTTACCAGTGCCATTAAAAGTATCTTTTATTCTAACACTCATATATTTGCTGCAATCTGACATTTAAAGCTGAGAACATTGTCAATCAAAGCATATTAATTTATCTTCAATGTTTTAATAACTGTTCTCAATATTGATCACATTTTACCCATTTTCTATATTTGCCTTATTAAAAATGTAAAATTTATTTTCCCTCTCATTCCTAAAATATTAAAAACGTGGGAAATTAAAGGGGACTATCCTAATGAAACCTGCTGTCACAGAAAAATATTTTTAGGAGGTGGGAAGAAACAGGTAAGACATAAAAAGTCAGCACTTGTTGTCAGTCTTGCTGACTTAGGAAAAGTCTGTGCATGTGGGGTTATTTCCCCCAGGGTTGAAATCTGGAAAAGGGGAGAGCGGTTTTAAGAGTTCACTAAGAAAAATCAAAGTGCCCCTGAGGAACCTGCAAATGGTGGCCTGTGGCAAAGAAACCCACAATACAAAGGCACTGCAAATTCCTGGGAGGATGGAAGAGAATAATTGTTGGGTATAGGAGAGAAAAATGCAGGAACTGGCACTCAGTTCCTTTGTGACTGTGTTTCTACCCCGGCTCTCTGCTGCCTGGGTTCAAAGGTTGGATGCCAAATGAGAAACCACAGCATCAGAGCAGGAGGGAAGTTAAACCCCTGTGATCCTCCTCTTTTAAAGGAATCTCATTTCTTATCTCCTCTCTGCCTGGAGTTGTCATTTCCAAAGGAAAGTTTTGGTGATTAAGCAGCAGGGAGGCATTGGGCTTGTGTGGCATCAAGGTAACCCCAGGACTGAACAGCTGAAGTCTTTGAAATGACTTACTGTCAGTGCTTACAGCAAGTTCTAAGGACTTGCGTGATGTTTGTGAGTAGCTGGGCTTAATCCTCTCCCTGATGAATGAGTTTTCATAGATCCAGGACAAACTCCTCATTTTTCTTTTCCTTTTAATAGAACTCCACTGTGCAGCTCCTCTGGAGCTGGCACCTTGTAGGGTTGTTTTGTCATTACCCAAGTTGCTGTAATGTTCTCTTTTGAGTAAATGCTGAATTTTTTCCCCCCTCCAATTTACTTTTCTCCCATCATTCTGTGAAACTGCATCAGATGCGAAAGATGTTTCAGCTGTTTACCAAGAGAAACGATTGCTTTGTTGTGCTTAGGAATAGAAACATTTCCTTGTTCTGCCAACTTTCCTCACTTAAAACTAGATAAACAAACAACTATAGACCGTCTGAAGGTCTCAGAGCAAGTCGTCCCCCTTGCACAGCGGCCCAAACTTTTACAGCTTCATCAGCTACTGTTTGCAAAATATTCTATACAGGAAAAAAAATCCCAAAGATCTCTAGTATCAATATTATTAATAATAACTATAATTAATTATTAATAATTATTATTAATAATAATTTAATACTATATGTATGTTTTTCCATAAAGTACTTTCCTCTGCCTTAATACCAGAGACTCATTCATCACATCACAGCTTCTCACCCTTCCTTTGTTTGCTACTGCCCAAAGTATACCTTGGAGGGCACAGTTATTTCCTCTGATACCTTTTTTCTTCCCCCTTTTCTATTTCACCTCATTTACCATGCTAAGTACATGATAGGAGTGCAAAAAGAAGAACTGCCGTACATTACCATCTGAATGCAATGAGAACCCATTTTATGCTGCCTTAACTTCGGATTTCTAGTGCTTTGAATGCAACTGGGATAAGCATTTTGCTTAACAATGGGGTGCTATTATTAAGAAAATAACATTTAATGGCCATGTCTTCCTGCTCTAAGAACTCTCAACTGCACTGAAACATGAGGCAAATCCACTATTTTGCTGTTCTAAATGAAAGCACCTCTATAGGTGAGATGTTTAGATTGTGCTGCCAAGCACTCTCTTTCAATCAAAATTTAAACTGCTCAAGTAATTTAACTGATAATAAAAATATCTAAAATAACATTACTTATTATAGCTAATTATTTTATATACTTGCTAAACCTTCTATTTAACTCCCCTAGTGTTGCGGGTCATTTTAATTGACCTCATGAAGATCTCAGGTGCCCAGTGACACATCTGTTCCTGAAATTACAGCATCCCAGGGGCTAAGTAGAGGCTGGAATTCAGACAGAACAGTTTAAAGTGGAATGGACTGGCTGTAACAGGCAGCACAGACTGGGGAGGTTTGCAGGTGCCCTGTGCAGGTGAGGGAGCCGAGGTGCCAATCACGCCTGCAATAACAAGCGGCAGGGGAGCAGCAGCGCTGTCACAGCCCCAGCTTTGGATTTCTACCATTATAATGATCCTGTGACAACTGCAGAACCTCCCAGGTGGCCAGAGGCTTATAAAACACACAAGCATTCATAAATACAGGAGAGCTTGTGCCTTGCTTGCTGACTTCATCGACCCTGGTGGTTCCAGGGACAGGGAAATGTGCACCGAGTTAGTACTCAGCAGAGCGGGGCAAAGGACTCCCTGCGCTCACCCTGAAAAGATCTGACATTAAATAGGCCAAATGAGGCTTCTCAGCAGGGAATGAACATGGATTGTCTATCAATCTGTCATGGTAGAAACGAGCTCCAAGCAGAAGCATTATTGCTTTTCTGGACAAGGATGCACCGAGCTGCCTGGGAAGTGGGCTGCGAGAAATGTGTTAAATAAAATGACATGGGAGTGGCAAGAGTGGGGAGAGATGGAAACGAGAGCAGAGATGTTATTGAGGCAGACAACCGAGATAGCCTTGGAGCTACCAGCATATGTGTCAAATAGCTGGTTGGTCAAAGAGTTTTAGTCACTGTTCTCACAGTTCCTCATCAGCAGACCCTGACGAGAGTCACTGAATTAATTCCTTTCAACGTCTCCATGAGTTACTTTTAGAAATGCAACTTTGGTACCTTTTCTCGTCTCCACTTTACCAGCTAAGCTTAAAACATGTCACAGAAGTTTCCAAGGGATTAAAATATATGGCATTGGTATTCTATTTCTAATCATGTGGGGTAAAGTTTCACACTCCTAACATAATAAGTGAAAATAATTCTTTTGTATTTTGAACCACTTCCAATGCCATTTGGAGCATTTTAACACTAGATGACTCAACAGCAACCAGCCTAAAAATCCGAAGTGTTTGTAAGAAAGATACATGGCTACAAGTTGCCCTATTAGTATTCAATAGTTTATTTTATAACTTTTGAAGATACCAGACTCTAATCTACACGCAACTCCAATTAATGTTAATGGGAATTATGTGAACATCTAGAGTAGTTATATGGCCCTTAAACTCTTGGTACAACAACTTTCATTGTCTACTACTCTAAATTTGCATAAGCAATTAATGTCTCGTTAATGTCTCATTAGGAACTCATACGGTGTGAGGGAGGAAAGAGCATTAGTGCCTCTATGGAAACCGCGTTAGGTCACACAGGAAAATGACTTCACTGATTTCATCTTGTTTTGTATTTGTACATGCAAAAAAAGACAAAATTGCAAAGATGCACAATTTGGCCGAGATCAGGGTGGCTGCTGCGGGGTAAGGCAGAGCTGCAATTGCAGGAGATGTTTCTAGTTGGACACAAGACATTTAGGCAGGAACCAAAAAAAGCCCATTGAGCTCCTCTATCAGCAGAGCAAGCTCAAACTATGTGCTTTAGTGTCTGGGATTTGTTAATTCCCATATTTAACTACAAATTGAGTAGTCCCATTGAAGTCAAGTAAAGACCTTTACTTCGCTGGTCTGTAGCCATCACCTCTTCTCACTTAGAGAAATCAACACCATTTTGGTTTGAGATTATTACATTCAGGGAATGTCAAAACTGAAGCCAGGATTCGAGGTATGATCTCACCAGTGCCCAGAACAGGGGAACAGTCACTGTCCTTGTCCTGCTGGCCACACTATTGCTGATACAAGCCAGGATGCCGTGAAAAGCCCAAATCCTCTCAGAATCCCCTTGATCCTGAGAAGCCTTGGTGTAGTTGCTACAGGCAGTGTTTTAAGGACCAGCATCTGAAGGAGCATGTGAGTGACTGATATATTCAAGGTGGTCCACTTAAAAACCAGTCGGGAACTGGATGGAGCCTCCATACCAAACACACATTGAAAAGACTTTAAGTTGCCTGAGAAAACCCATTTCTTTCCTAAGGAAATCTAATGGGATTCATACTCCGAAGTCAAAGAACATCCTGACTATTAACTGAAAATATAACTAAATGTTCTTGGTATGTTCATAATCCCTGAGAGAGCACATCCAGCACTCTCAGCTCCCATTAGCTGTTACTTGTACCTTCAACATCCTTTTGGGCTTCTCCAGCAAGTGCAGCTGTAAAGAGCAGCACGTTTATCCAGAAGAGCCCCAAAAGGACTCAGTACTTCTAACCAGGCTGTGCTCTCATACATGCAGTGCTGTTTCTTACCAAAGTATTCCAGCAGAAGTGGGAGGAATTTTCGTGATGTATCTTTAGTTCAGTGGGGTTAGACAGCTCATCTGAGCGCTCCTGTCAGCCACTGAGCCCTGGGCCAAAGCTTACAGCTGGCACACGAAAGAGAACTGCACGAAGTGCTCTAATTTTCAGTGGGAAGGGAGATGAAAGAACTTAAACAGGAACAGTGCAGTCCAAAACAGAGAGACAGGAGCAGTTAATCAGGAGAGAAAGCACAGTACTTAAATGTACCTGGAGTAATTTATGGAGAGAGTATTTTTTCTGGAGAAACTGTTTGTTTTGCAAGTACATGGAGTTAATCCAATGCTGATTTGTCAGGATATGGCCCATAGCACCTGAAGAATACTCCTGGCAAATATTTCAGATCAAGCTACTCTGAACTGTACCTCTGATAGTCTCAAAGCTGCTCAGACTGGTGTTAGCTGGACTAAAGGAACATGTGACATTAAAAAGACTCTGGCCTGGGAAATGGTGATGTTCTATGGTTTTGCTGATTACATCTGTATTTCTCGTTGAATCCCTACAAGTCCTACACTTATCCAACCATTCTGAATGAAATGGAATTTACTTTATATACGTTGGGGAAAGCTTTCCCAAGTGCAGTCCTCCTACATGTTTGTTCAAACATTATTGTTCAAACTCCTACTTGTTTACACACTGTTGTGCTCTCCTGAGCCCAGTTGCCCTACTTGTTTGTACATTATTGTAAAATAACCAGTGTTTTTTGGTCAGATAACCAAAATTGCTTTTGACCAAAATTGTTTTGTTCGGATAACCAAAATAACCAATGATTGGGGGTCAGAAATACTCTGCAGTGTGTGACAGCCTTCTGTAGATGTGTGAAGCACTGCTTTTCTAATAAATCAGAGCAGACCTAAAATATTTTCTCTCCATATTCAGGATCAGAGTAGCAGTTAGTTGTCTTTAAACACACTGCCAGGGAAAGAAAAACAGCACCACACAGAAGTTACTGAAATGGAGTCACCTCCTATAATTCAAAGCACTGGCTTCAGTGGTGCTCAGCTTCTCTGGTTGTGAGTAATGTCAGCATTCACACCAGCCTGCTGACTGCCAAGCTCATGGTTTGCATACTGCAGTAGAAATAACCGATGAAACATTAAGACTGTTTATCTCTACATTTCTGTTCTGCCCCTTTGTAAGAATTAATGCACTAATCAATATTTCCAGAAGTGAACATGGTGTTAAAAAATACTTTTGATTAAATGGTTGTATTGCTAGCGGTTTTTTAAATACATATTTAAATGCTACAGACAATCTGTTAAGTTTTAGCAGTGAGTGTGCTTTATTAGGCTATAGGACTGACTTCAGACTTCACAAGTAAAATTTTCCGTCACCTTTTAATTAAAAGTCTTTCTTCAAGAGTATAATTTATTTCCAGTTGAGGCAACAGATTATGTGAATAGAGCCTGCTTCCATCTCAATAGATCATACCAAAGCACCAGATGTTTTCTGTGAGGAATAAAAGCCTTTTGGGTTGTTTTTTTTTTTTAGTTCTTAGTTTCAGTTCCCAGGCCAATATACACCACCATGTTGGCATTGAACAGAACAATCAAATTGATGGTTAATAATGGTGATTTCTTTGGGATTTGATTTACTCAAGTGAATGATCAGAAAAACATTTGCAAAATGAGGGCTAACAATTATATTCTCCAGTATGGTTTTAAAAAGGAAATGAGAGGAAGAGAAATAAGCACAATACTGAAATAGTGATGAACAGGGCTCTGTGCCAGCTCAAACTGTAAGAAAAATTGGTTGGTCTACATGCTCTGCACCAGCCAGTTGCATGTAGATCCCTTGATACCTTCGGCTTGGGCTGAGAATCTCAGGCTGTCGGCAAGGCTCAGTCACTATAACTGCACCAAGACAACGTGATTATGGACTCCTGGGTCAGACCTGCTCTGTGTGAGGCAAATCCAGCCAAGCCAGATCCCAGCAGGTTCAGCCCTGTCTTTGCTTGCCCTTCTGCAGTAGTTGGGCTGTGACACCCATCACATCTGAGAACTGGCTCCCAGCCCTCCCAGAGGCAGCAGAGGTGGCTGGATGGGGCATTGGCTCCAAAGACAACTGCTTTCTTTACAGGAAAACTGGCAGCACATCTGCCTTTCAGGTTCATTACTTCCACTGCAGTATGAGCTGAAAGCAGAGATATTTTAATTCCACAGGAGGGGCTGGACAAAAGTGCCTGGCAGGGGACACATGGCTCCCTCTGCCACCTCTGCAGCTGGAACTGTGTCACCCCGAGTCAGGCATCAAAGGAAAGAGGGAGTGCAAATCAGAGTCCTCAGTCTTTACCTTGTATCCCTTACTGTTTTCAGGCTGTTCTCAGTCCCACAACTGTCTCACCCTCTGCATTTCCTGAAGTCCTACTTGGGTGCAACCATAAAGCAAACACACTGCTCGTACTGACAGACTTGGCTCCGAGGGTTCAACAGTTCACCTTAAAATAGGAAAAACTTTCTTCTGCCAAAAGATCAGACCGTCTGCATAAGCAAACTTATTGGCAGGAGTTTTCTCCCACATTCCTTCTCTCCCTTCTGCTTAAAAAATTATCTCATTACCAGTAGACCCTGTAAAACAGATTCAGCATTTAGATCCCTGAGTATAAAACAGCATAAGTAAGCAACAAAAGAAAGGGAGCATGCTGCTATGTCCTGAGATATGCTGAGGCTCATAGAAATTGTACAAATTTCTAACATTCTGTTTGTTTTTCTAGTGTTATGGAAAGTGTGTGTGTGTGCAATCCAGTTTTCAGTGTTTCACTTCTTGATGGCTTGTTAGCAACAACTGCCGTTCCCGGGAGGACCAAACGGTGTAGTCTCCTGTACTAACTCTATATAGAGTGAATCTTTGGGGAATTTCATACTTCACAGTGCAAGCTATCAATACAAAAAAATCATAACTGCCTCCAGTTGAACAAATCTTACTGCAGTTACTGCACAGGCAGGAATATTAACTCCTTAAAACCCTTTTATCTGATGTTCTCATTTTAAACCACATTTATCTCCCAGTATCTGAGGTTTGGCAAGTCTTGTCTGTCATATTGTAATTACTTTCCTTCCACCCCTCTCCCCGCTACATATAAATAAAGGCTTTTACCTCCCAAGCTACTATGAAATGCTTTTGTTTTTGAACACAGTAGAACAAAAACAATGTTGTATTATTCAGTAGCCGTGGGAAATAGTTTTTTATTTGGTTGCAATTAAACTTAAATGGTTAGTTCTGCTTTTTATCAAAAGCCTCTATGAAATATGTATAAACACAGGAATCTTTGCCTACTCATTTATTCACTTAGAATAAACTATGCAGAATTAAATTGAGCTTTATTTCATTCTTGCTCTTAATAAGGTGGATAACTAGCTAGTAAGTTCTCAGGACATGTTACATGCTGTATTGATCTTGTTTCTTTAATCTGCTTCCAGAAAAAATAGGGGCAGGATTCTTGATGCTTCAACTGCCAGTATTTTCCCTTACTGAAAGTGTGTGGCTGTGTGCACCAGCTGAAACTGGCATAATTCTGAACATTTATTCCTCATTAAGTCAATGGGCATTTTCTCATTGATGGTGACATCTGAGAGCCTGCGGCTGATTCTCATGGCTTAAATCCACAAAACTTTGGAAACTGCAATTTAATCTATGTTTCTTAAGCTTGCTTTCTGCCCAAGTTTTTGGGAACAGGAGTTCCAATAAGTCTTCTGAGAAGTGTTATTGAAAGGAAGTTTTAGGGAAAATATAGGGAGGCTTCCATAGGAGACAGCCTGGTAAGTTGCTGCCAGTTTGCTATGAAAATCAGCATCCATGGGTGCAAACTGCTCAGGCTGCTCTGGAGTGGATGCAGAGCTTGCACAGTCCAGCTCTGTGGCTCCAAACATTTGGGGCTTGCCCATGCACAGGAGGAAGCTCTGAACCCCATCCAGATAAAGAAACTTCCATTTTGTGTTGGAAACCACCACCGCCACTTTGCTTTCTTAAGCCCCAAATTTGATAATTTTTCCCCCAATACAAAAACAGGTTCATTTTCATCATAATTCTGAATGGAAACTTGTTCACAATGAGTGGAGTTCTTGCAGAACGGAAATGTTGAAGATTTCACAGTTTTACCTGTTGGAACCCTCAGATGGCTGGAGCCACCAAGTTATGAAAAAGATCAGGTTGCCTGGGCAACAATTTTTCCAGAGTCAGCAGATTAGTCTTGCAACTTATTATTTTTAGCTTTTCTCAGGGAGAGAAATACCATTACAGAGGAGTGCTGGCAAAAAACAAACAAACAAATGCACTGTTAGTAGAAGGAGTAAAAATATTAGTTTGATTACACTAGTATGAAAGAAAACACAATCTAGGCTTCTGAAAAACAGCCAAAACCCCAAGCTTTTAAAGTTAGAAGTCAGGTTGGGCTTGGCAAACACTCTGAATTTGCACCTGATTTGCATGAGCACAAAGTCAACTACTTACACATATAAATGTCTAGTTATACACCTAAGAGATAAACATGCTTTCTCTGCACAGAGCCCAAAATCTGTTGCTACATCCTACAAAGCAGCTCTAATCTTTTATTTAGCAAGTCCCTGAAATTTCTATTCGTACTACATGCATTTCAGTGTTTGTGTAGCGTAAATATGTTTGAGAATTTGCCACCCTTCTCAGCTGTCACAAATTTTATTTTTGAGCTTGTTTATGTAAAATGACATTATAAAAGAAGTGAAACAAAAAGATAAAAAGTTGTACAGTTAGTTATGATATTGTAAGATAGCTTTTATTACCATTTACCCTCGTGAGCAGCAACATGTGCTCAGGAACTCAAGAGTCACATGGACTTAGAGTCACAGTTCAGATATTTCAAGGGTAAGCAATTGCCAAAAGACATTTTCTAAGGAACCTGAGTGGCCATCTCTTGCTGAAAAAGTGTTATTTCTATCTCTATTTCACTCTATCGTAGTGAAACTTCCCAATGATCAGTAAACCAAATCTAAAGACAGCCTGGAAACAGCACTGATCCCACTTTCACGGATTATGCCATTTTTAGAAGTACACTTGAAACTTATTTTTTAAGAGAAAATTCTGTCTGACAGCCACTTTCCAATCAGATGTAACTGTTACCTCTCCAACCAGCAGAAGTTTAATTTTCTAGCTCAGAAAACGCTTCTACTTAGGGTTACACGTGGAAAGGATGTTCAGGCAGATGTTTTATTCCTTGTTAAGCTAATAAGGATAGTTCTAAAGAGATTTCTTTGCAAGTCCCAGTGTTCCCTCAGACATGCATGAGTGCTTTACAGAATCAAACACTGTTGTTCTTTCCAGGCAGTTGCCAAAGCCCTCTGTCTTTCTGGACCTGCTCTGACTTGCTTGTGCAGAGGAAGCATGCAGGAGGCCAACAGAAATATCATTTCAACTGCAATTCCCTGTTTCAAGAATTGCCTGTCTGGAGCAGCTGAGACAGAATGCTCTGGATTCAGGTGGATGCCACTGACAGCACAGCCCTGGACCAGGACATCAGGCAGCTATGAAAGGGCCACGGGAAAAAGGGCTGCCTGGAGGAGAAGGAGGAGCAGCCACCAGGAGTTGCATCCCTTTGTTTTTCACCTGTCTGCAAAATGAGGATAATGCATTAACCCCCTCTCCCATACCATATATGCATCTAAGATAAGGAGATAAATGGGAAGAGAGGGAAAGACAGACCAATTCAAGTATTAAATGGCCTGCCCTTGGCCAAAACACATTACATCACTAGTAGCATCTGTGCAAATTGCCCCACTTTGGGAACTTTCTGCAGTTCTCTTGCATAATTCTACTACAACATTAATGAATAAAGTGCACTAATCTGCACTTAAACTCCCTTTGTACCCAGATGTTGATATGACCCCTAACTAGTCACTCCTGTCTAGGTCAATACATCATCTGGTACACTCTGGCAGCTTGCCTCTGCTCAGAAACCAGAAATCTCAGGAGCATAGAGCATCTAGTATCTCAAATCATGAATCCCTGGGTATTTTTTGCATCCAGCTCCTATCTCCATAACTGGGACACACTATGACTTGTACCCCCTTACCTGTCACCCTTAATTTGGATCTGAATATATGAGATTCAGCTGTGTATTTCAGATGCTACCGGCATTTCAAAACCTGGTGCAATATGAAGGTTTCCTTAGCAACAGTCACCATAGGAAGCCCTTTAAAGATGCCTTTCCTGACTCTTGTAATTCTGCTTTTCAGAGATTTATACGGGTAAATCAGATATAAAGTTTTGACGTGAACTTACAAAATAGTGGCAGAAAAATAAGTGTGTTGAGTTTGAATGCAAATAACTTATTTCTGAATATGCTTTGGAAACTTATCTCCCATTTAAGCTCACAGTATTATAGCCAGCTACTTGCACAAAAGCAAGCAGAGAGATAACTTTTTAAGAAAAACTAGTCATAAAATATTCTTTTTTTCCCCAAAAAAGCATGTTTGTGTGATCACCTTTGATAGCAATGAGCCACACTCATATATTTATTATCTGTCATGTTAGGATAATTAAACAGCTGGTTTATGAACCACTGATCTAGTGTGTTAGCTGGCAATGCTGTAGGTTTAGTTGTAATTCCTACTCCAGTCCATCTTTCATAATAATCTAATAATGAGACATCCATTAATTATCACAGCTTTGAAAGGAGAGTGTGGAAAATGCCATTGCTTCAGTAATGTCTGGAGTAATATTTTATTTTCTCTTTAATTATATCCCAATAGCAAATCCAGCCAATATAGCAGCAATGAAGTTGCAGTTGTAAATGGCAGCCCAGCAGATCATTCATCAATAGGCTCTCTGCAAGGAGATGCCTCTTCTGTGCTGAGCAAAACATGAGTCTGATTTTACAGGAGGCATAAGCAATAAAATACCTACTGCTAATGTCTAATGTGATGATTCCCTTTTACTTGTGTACCTGCCACTGTGAAATATTACTGAAATAAGCCGTTTTCAAGCATGATGCTTTCAGCATCAGTAAATCAGCATTTCACTGGCAAGGAAAAAACCACCCTTATTTATGCAAGACCCCTTGCAGAAATGTGCTATTTCTGGAAGAGGCAGACATCATAAAATGTTTTTCTCAGAAAACATAGCTGTTGTCCATGATAAAGAATTATTCATATCTCAAAGCGAGGCAGAACCATGGAGGGTGAAGAATATGAAGAGAAGCCTTCAAAGCTTTGTTAAAGGCAGGAACCTCGTTGTAACTCTGCTCTCTTTGCTTGGGAGGCTACAAGATATTCCTGCTGCTGTTAAGAAAGGTTTATGTTCCCCAGCAGCCTATGGATAGTGCTCTCTCCCAACCCTTCTCTTAACACACATTTGTATGTGAACCACTTAATAAATAAAAATTTTTTAGGTGATGAGAGTGTAACCAATGGCAAAGCCAAGGCTGCAGACAGGAGGAGGCATAAACTAAAAGCCTTTTTATGAGGACAAGGGCAATGGAAATGCTGATGCAGAAGGAAGTCCAAGAGCTATTGGGGGAACTTGGAAGCATGATCAAAAACACTGCTAATATTTTTTGCACTGTGCAGTGACAATCCCTTGCCCTTGCTGCCCGTTTGCCCAGCAGAAACAAAATTTGGTCCTGCAAAGCTTGTGTACCTAACTAGAGCCAAAATACTAGTGAAGAGCCAGTGGCCTGGAAGAAGCTATTCTTTTAGAAGAGGCAAAAAAAGTCTGTCCCCCTGCAGATCTGTTCCACTTCCACAGGCAGCATCTCCTTTCCTTCCTTCCACAGGTTCTCAGCTCTGCTCTGCCTTTACAACACCTGCTCACATCTGGTTCTGGGGATTGGAAGAGCATCCAGACAGGGCTGTCACTGGGACCATGTGGCCTGAAGAAGGTCAGCCCCAGGCATTTATTTCCCTCCTTACAGCTGCTGTGGGGCACCAACAACTGCCTGGATAACAGGAAATACTTAATCCCCTAAAAACTTTGAGAAGTCTTCAGGTACAATTAAAGCATAATATTCAGAAATTGTCTGATTTTTTTGAAAGATGTTTACCAAATTTAGTTTTCAAAATAAAGTGTTGTTTGGGACAGGGAGCATGGTCCTAGGAGCATGAGGAGCAGGGCTTGGCCATACTTTCATTCATTTGCTAATGGATGTCAGCTCCTGCGTTCAGGAGGACAGACACACTATTCTCAAAGAAAACCTGCCCATCGATACAAGAGGTTCTGCCAAAAGCCACATCTCTGCTGCTGTTTACATACCCTTTCTACAACCCACTTGTGAAGAAACACAAGTAGATTATATAGATTCACTTTTTCAAAGTGGCTGGAGCAAAGACCTGCGAATTTTGAAAGGTCAGTCATTGCTATTGACCGTCACATAACAGTACTAAAATCCTTTTCATAGCAGAAGCACTTGATCACTGAAAATATATTGATTCACGCACCAGAAAATACCACTATGTGGGGCATGAAGAATATTGCAGAGCAGGAGAACTTAAACACACAAAAAAACAATTCATAAAAGCTTTTCACGTTCAGAAATAAGGATTATTAGAATCTTTATTTTTTTAATTGCTAGCTGGACAAACCACTGCTACATTGTGTTGATTTTAAGGAGAAATATAAAATCATTCCCTTTTTTTTCCCTCTATGTGGTGTCTCATCTTTGACTTTTAATGGCATGTTACAACTGTGGTATTCATGCTCAGAGAGGTGACTTCTCTCCATATCCTCTCCTGAACAACACCTATTTTCTTAGCCTTTTGCATCACTCCAAGGTGTTTGTGTACACAAGAGGATGAACTGGAAAAATGGGACAGCACCTTTCAGCAGAACACTTTCTGTTGTGCCAGGTTATGCTGCAGTATGGATTATATTAAACACATTACCAGTGCTCATACTTGGGACCAAGGCGATGAAGGCAAATCCCACAAAATATACTGTACTTGCAGAAAACTGTGCAAGCCACAGATGTCAGGGTGTTTCTTGAGTCTGCCAAAGCACACAAGGCTGCTTCAGAAAGGAGACATTTAAATGTAGTTCTGGACAATTGCGTGAACAGACAGTGCCAAGTTGTCCCTCAGGGGTAGGATCACAGAGTTCACAACCGCAACGCTAACATGGGATGTCATCCTAGAGATACAGAGGATACTTAATCCAGGATTAAGGGATTACAGTTCCTTCTCCCAGGTTCCCAGCATGTGGTACAGACAGGTTTCTAAAGCCCAGGTGGCAAACAAGGACAATAGAAGTCATGCATCCTTTAAGTCTCTGCCATAAGCAGAACATAAATAACTTATCCCAATATCATGAGGCATTTTCTGGGGTTAAATCTTAGAAGGGGATTTGGCCTCAAATAACATCACAGTCAAACAGATCACACAGTTATGCACACCAATAATGTGCATCTACCTAGTAGTTTTTTCCCTGGGTTTGGAATGAAGGCGTAGATTGACTGACCTAAGCTTTTAAACACTTCCTTTTACAAACCCATTAATGAAGTATAAACTATACATCCAGCCCTCTAAAGGTGAATGGTTGGGATAACAGGGAGCAAGGGGCATTGCAAATTCAGTATTTTTCTCTTGGAAATGTGTATGATGAATGAAAAGGAAAAGAAAAAAAAAAAGGAAGAGACAATTAGCTGATGTCTACATAAACCGAATCCATCTCCCCTTAACTCTCACACATTAACACCTAGAGAACATCCCTTCAGGGAACATGCAGAGTAAAGAATAACATACAGGGTTTCTGCTGCATTACTGAGAAATTTCGATTAACCTGAGAGTAATTGTGGACAATATGCTTTGAGAATTTCTTAGTGGGCACTTTAACTGGGCTGTAAAATACAGCAGTGTGAAATGCCTTCAGATCATGCCATTACCAGGATGCAGATCAGTGCATTAGAATTGAACTGTGGTGACATCTGTGCATACCTGGAGTCAGTGTCTTTCATAGCTTCAGTGCAAGGAAAACCATAAGAAACATAATTAGAACTTTGAAAGATGTAACTTATGAAGCTGAATAAAGCATGAACTTGGCTGGTGTTTGCTTTGAAGCTTGAATAACACCTTATGTTTCAGTATTTGCTACACAAGATGTACCTTGATCAATATCAAACAAAGATTTCTTCCCTAATGCAACACTATTGCTGCACGTGCTGCTGATGTCCATCAACAAATGCTACTTAAAAACTTCTTAACTAGCCAAATAATACGAATTTGGCAATGTGTGTGTAACATCAGTGTTCAGAATCCAAGTATATTTGACAAACTCTTGGTTTCATTCCCTAATCAAAACAACGCTTTCCAGGGCCTGACAGGCAGTAGAACTGTTGTTTACTTCCAATGAAAAACTCAGTGTTGTTGAAACATAATCTTCAGCAGTGCAGCTCAGTTGATTACTGTCACACACCCCCTTCTCACATTGCTGCAAGAGGCCATTCAGGTTTCAACCATGAGGGCCATGATTCACCAAGAGCCAGAGGCTGTCCCTGCAGTCTACCTCCACTGACCAGCACCAAAGTGCACACAGTCCCACATCTTACAGAGCAGA
Organism: Pachyramphus minor; assembly: GCA_013397135.1. Classification (NCBI taxonomy): domain Eukaryota; kingdom Metazoa; phylum Chordata; class Aves; order Passeriformes; family Tyrannidae; genus Pachyramphus; species Pachyramphus minor. Next base: position 612,151 of record VYXB01003697.1, read on the forward strand.
AAAGTCTACAGGGGCTGGATGCTTCTGCAAATACACACAGACTTTTTCAGAGCATCACTACAAAGGACACCTCTGTTATTGATGGTAACATGAGCAAAAGAAACTTTAAATGTCATGCTCTCATCAGACCATCCAGGAATCAAAAGATCCCTTAAATCAATACCTAAATTCCAATTCACTCAGTGCTACGCAAGCACATAATTTAGCATAGTCTTTAAGACCTGGCAATCTGGGTGGTTTTTTTTGTTTTTTAATGTGCTTGGTTTGCCATTCTCCTTCTTCCATTACTGCCTTTCCTTGTTTGCCCTCTCTCTGCGCAGCCTCACAAACTGGCACAATAAAGACCAGGAAAAATGTCTTTATGCTGTGTGAGTTTCATTTCTGAAAGTGATGATCTTGTATTCAATGCACTTTGGGAAAGCCGATTTCTCTGTAAGGTTTCACCCTTGCTGATGAAGAAGGAAGACATGTCTGAAGCTATTTACCTCTGGCCAAAATGCTCTTGATGTGCATGTGGGAACTGAACCTTGCAGAGGCAGGTTACCTACCTGGCACACATGCCAGATGTTATCTAGATGTTATCTAATCACATGTGTGTAATAAAGGTGTTTTACTCCAAGCCTCTGGGTAAAGAGGTAAATAAAGAGAACCACTTTAGAAGGATTTTGGAGAGAACGGCAATCATGGCTTCACAGACATCCTTGCCAATTATTTCAATTTATGGAAAGAGATGAAGTTTTAAACCCCAGTAAACAGGCTTTTCACCACAAAAACAAGACAACTTTTCATTTCCCAACTCACATGCACAGAAATAATTTGAGGACTTCTTATGTCCTCACATTTTCCACACCAGATAGCAAATATGTTCTTCTGCAAACACAAACCATACTCTGTGGCAATGTTTGCTCTATGTTCATTAGGGGAGCATTAATCATATAGGGGTAACTTTTGAAGACAAGCAGCAAAACACTCAGTTTGCACCCTATTGTAGAGAGCATATGTTTCTGCTACTGTTGACAGGTGGTACTTTTTTGTATTCAAAACAACATCAGGGTCAAAATACCTGGATTTTTTTTTTTTTCTAGTTCCAGGTCTGAAAAAATTTAATTAAAAATAACAGACAGGTGTTTGCTTTAATTTTCAACTCTGTGCATGCCCAGCTCTGTGCATAAACAGAAGTTTAACTGGAAGCAAGTTACTGTGTTGACGCTTCAAAAGGCAAATCCACACACTGCACCAGAGCTGAAAAGCACTTTGCCCTCTGAAGTGGCACAAGACAATGTGTAACATCCCTGGAAGTGTTAAAAACCCCAAACTAATGAGTAGACAACTCACTTCACAATTTGCTTTAGTGGTCATGGGGGGACTTGGTAAAAAATTGGACTTAATGACCTTGGAGGTCTTTTCCAACCTTAATGATTCTATGATATATAGAAATTTATCAGTATCTTTTAGGAGCATGGAAGGAACTGACTTGTCTTATAGACAGATCAACCTAATTTCCTGGGTATTTGTAGCAAAAGCTTCCCCTCTTGAAACTCTTGCTGTTTATTTGACCAGTTACAGAGCAATAGGAAAGTTTATAAATCCGACTCCTTTCGAGTTTGATTTGGTTTTTATTCTTCCCCAGCAAATACTTAACAGGTTTTGAAGGCCTCCTCAAGATTTCTATAGCTTCTAAGCAACACTTTCTTTGAAAATCTTCCCCTGATTTTACCAGCTTCCTCGTGCCCTTTGCTTACAGAGAACAGAGCCCACTCCCTGTCAGCAGGTGCCCCCCTTGCCCCCACTGCCTGTTACTTGTATAAATAAACAAATCAAGGAATGTGTATAAATATCTTTCAAAACTCCAAATTGTAGGAGGTTTAAAAAGCTGTGAGGCCTGTTCTTTCAAAAAAGATTTTTGGTCTACTTTCTCCTGAAAGAGTCTGGATTTTTGTGATTTTTTTCTTTTCTGCAGTCAACAAAGATAAAGAGAAGCATGACTTTGCTAGATGTTGAAATGAAAAGAAAAAAGCCTCAAATAAAACCATTGTGGGAATGAGTAATAAGGGCAGTTCTAGAAGAACATTACAAGTGGATTTTTATTTACAAGAATCCTTACATTCTTTGGTTTACTAAAATGAGACCTTTAGACTAATGATTAAGTAGAAAGTTAGTAAAATACTCAGTTAATTACAGATTATCCTCCAGTCTAAAGCACTTGTAGACTAAATTGAACCAGTATTTTAAGTGCACTTGTGTCATCTAGTGCAGACAGAAATGAGATTAAAATCCCCATCAAACTAAAAACCCACCCAATTTGTTCAAGCTTATTCACTTCATTGGGAAAAATTTGTAGCCACTACAGAGAAATCCATAACATGAAACTAATCAAAGAGAATAAATCTCTAAGCAAAGCTGGTCATTGAACTGCCATATTATGATCACTCTAACCAAAATGAATTTTAAAAGTTGTGCTGATTTATGTATTGAACCAACTAAAACTAGAATAAGGCTAGTGCCTTAATAAAACACACAGCTAGAGATGCCAGGAAATAAACATCAGAGTAATGTTTAGCATGAGACTTCTATTAATAGAGCTATTAGAACTATTAATTATGGCCACTGCTATGTGATTTCTTAACAAGTTTCAATACAGCATGACTATTACCACTGTTCAGATTTATTTCCTAGCTTAATGTCCTTTTTTAAATTTTAATTTCAAGCCATTTTAAACTCAGCATATAAACTGTCAGTTCAGAAAGCATGTTCATTAAATTATAGAAATGGTCAGAAATTGTCATTATCTGAGCTACAATCCAGCTTTTCAACCACACATCCCGATTTTCCCATTATTTATGAAAAACATGTGAATGAAAAAAAATAGAAAAAGTCTCAAGTTTATTTTAAAGTTTGTCTCTTTTCCACAGGGAACATTTGCCTTATTTAAGTTGATGTTATTTAATCTTGGCTATTACAAGCTCTAAGGTACTGTGTGGAGATGAATACTAAGCCCCTACAGCACTTGTGGGCTGGGTGTACACGTGTCTGGCTGCCTCAGTCACTGATTACTGAGTGTGACTTGGCTGATGACTCAAGGAAAAGCAGAATCATGGAATATCCCACAAGGGACCCACAAGGATCATCGAAGTCCAGCTCCTGACCCTTCAGAGAACATCCTCACGTCATTTGTTTGGGGGCACTATCAGACTCTCCTAGACACCCAGCACACAATAACATAGCTGACATTTCTTTTTTTCCCCAGGACATCCTGAAGCCAATTAACCTGTTGCACAGATTGATGAAATGAAGGAACATCCTGACACTTAGAAAACCTGAAAAAACCCACAATTTTGCTGTATCTCTGTGTTTTAAATGCTAGAAGTGAGCATACAGTATTGAGAAAAATTTTATTGATAAAAGCAAAGTTTTAAATGAGTAATGACTGAATCCAGAAGCCCTGCTGTGATAGCACATTGCTTTTGAGCATGCACAGCTGAAATGCCCTCCTGCTAATAAGACTCTCAAAAGTCAAGTTTTTATCACCCACTCACACTGTGTTTGCAAAGATCTGATTAATTGTTTCGCAATATCACCTCAGATGATGGGACCTCAGGAGTTTGTGGTAGCCAATACATTATGATTTATGCAGGAACGTGTCAGATTAGGGGCAATAATCAATTTTTCTTACATTGCAACATCCACCAGCAGCAGGAACTGCATCTCAGACACATTGATCTCAGTGGATTGATGCATTTTATCTGTTTGAATGAGTGTTTTTACAGTGGTGTTTGAGATGGTCTCCCAAACTCTGCTGGCGCTCACTGAAAATTAAGTGTTTTCTTTGTTTTGCAATTGTTTTGGGGCTTCAGGAAAACAAGTTGAAGTAATTTTCTTTTAAATGGGAGGCAAAAACTTCATTTTCCACCTCTTATATAACAGAAGGCCACAATTTAGCCAAAAAGAGACAAGAAACCTCAATTGGAAAAGTAATTCTCCAACCATTCAGCAACTCATAGGAGCCTTAAATTCCATTTTGGGCCTTTTATGTACTGGATGAGTGTTTTCTCTCAAGTGGTCAGCTGGCTGTAGGGACAGCAAACTCCACTTCCAAAGCTTGTCACCCACCAGACTCCTAATTCATAGAAGTAAAAGGACTAATCACGTTAAAAGAATTCATCCCTTGAATAATGTTTTGATTAGGTGCAGAAGCATCTCCTTTATTTTTCACAACTTTAAATCCTGATTTTTCTCTTGCCAACTATTTCAAAGAAAATTCCTCAGTGAAAAAAATTAGGAACTGAGCAAAAGATTTCATAGAAATTTATACTGCCTATCCAAAACAGCTCAAGAAATTGAACTATTTTCTCCCTAGAATCTGCCAAGGAAAACAGTCTGTACCATAGGATAATGATCCATATCTCAGACTAGAATGAAACTGAGATGAGAGCAAAAAGAGAGAAAATGGACGCAGTCCAATTATTGTAGCTCTAAAGTAGAGGAACAAATAACCATGATATTATGTTTACATCATTAAATACACTTCAATGTAGGCAATCATGTTTTAAGAGGATCCTCTGGTCAGACCCGTGTAACATGGGCCATCAAACTTCACTTTGAATTCTTGTTTATGAATCTAATGAAGTGCTCTGACTTAAGGGCACAACCTGTGCTAGGATAAAACCTTTTTGGCTCTGTCTTGACTGGAAAACACATAATTCTGTTGTTTCACTTGAAAGTTTATTATCAGGAATATTCCAACTCAGATTAAAAGTGTGCTTATTTCCTAGCATTTGCCTGGTTCCATCTCTCAGCTGCTGCCTCCTGCAAAGCCCACACTGCTTAGTTTCAGCCAGAATAAATGCACAAATAGAACAAAAAAATCTTTAATTTATGAACCTTTGTGTATGAAATGTACGTCCTCTGACCAGCTCAGAAAGAGCCCTCACTCAGTACCTGTCTTCCAGCCTGAAAAACACTGCTCAAGCCTTTGATGCTCTCAAAACCTAAACACCAACCATTTATTCCCCAGAAGACCAGGAGTAGTTGTCAGTCCGGGTAAAGCAACATAATGATAACACTGGTTTTATCCACACAGAATTACACAATACAGCCCTCAGTTAAGTGCATCATTATGGAGGAAGTAGACTGTAAGTGTCTTGAAGAGAGCACACACCTCTCTGAGCAGGAGGCAGTGGAAAGTAATCCACACTAATGGGGCCTAAAGGGTAGTCTGGGCTCAAAAAACAGTTTTCCATGCAAAATGCAGCTAAAAACCCCCCTAGCTCTGCATGGACTGAGGGGCTCAAAGCCTTCTGCAATCATTGCACCCCGGGCCAGCAGGAAGCCAGCCCAGCTCCCCAAAGTGCCAGGCTTTGCCAGGAGGGATCCAGACTGTGCTGCTTTGCTGCCCTTCCCCTTGCAGGGAAGAAAACACCTGGGCTTTCTGCAAGGAGAGAGCATTTCTCTTGCTCCATGCCAGCTCTAATCCCACTCGAACACAAGTGCTATTGGCTTCCCCCCCTGTGCCACCCTGCACTGCCTGTCTCCTCTGACAGCCTGGACTGAGCAGGGCACACAGGCTGCCAGCCCTGCTGGGAGCAGTGGCCTCTTTCACTCTTGCATGAACAACTCTTCTTCTACCCTCCCTCCTGCCTTTCCCCAACAATCCTTCCTCTCCTACCACACGCTGTAAGTATTGTTGTAAATAGAATTCACACAAAGGTGCCCCCAACCCCATCAGCCCCCTTAAACTCCTATTCTAACACTTTACACAAAAGAAGATCTTTAGCCCAAGAGTTTCACAAATCAATAAGCACTATTTGAGCTGAGTATCTGTAGTGTTTTATGTAGGCTGTAGCAACTTAAAACTGTAAAGAATGAGCTGGGGCTGTTTTGTCACCATTTATTATGTTGATTGTGTATTTACTCCTTGAAGCAGGATTCTGCTCAATGTTCTGTGCTTTGAAAAAGCCTGGCAGCTGGTGTAAATGAGTTATAGACCCATTTGCCACCAAATCAAAGCCCAGAGCCAGATCAAAGCCAGATAAAAAAAAATCATTTTTCTGTCACAGACTGGATGGCTTCTTCTCTGCCCTGTAAATAAAATTGATATTATTTCATCCAACTTCTATTTTCTCCTGATCAAAATATGATTATGTCTAATGCCATCCTGTCCAGGGCACTGAAGTTATACGAGATGTGAAAGCTTATTGATGTATTCAATTACTGGATGCTGCTCCATTGTCTGCTGAGCAGAGATGCTCAGTTATCGGTTCTTTAGAGCTGTACATTTCTGCCTAACAAAGTCATAACTCCCACAATTACCTGCCTGATGGATGGAAAACAGAAATATCTCACGAGTCCAATGCTGTTATCAGCTCTTCTCCATCTCTAAAATTGCTTTATATTAATGAGATTAGGGCTGTGAAAGAGGTAGCACAAGATTTAATTATTTATATTTTTCCTCCCGTGATAGCAGCACGCTCATGTTTCTTGATCTGCATAATGATTCTTCTATAGTACAGTCTTTCCACAGTAAGAACTAGATGAAATGTGAAAAGCAATGAAATGTAACCTTTCTAAAGGCTTATGTAACTGGGGCTTACCTATCTATTTCCCAGCATCTAGACATCTAACCCTTACACCACAGTAGTTGTCACAAGACTCCTTAGCAGAACCTGCACGGAAAACATAAAAAAGACACCCTTGCATTTAATTAGGCTGAAACACAGGCAGCAATTCTCAGGAGCTGGGTGCATCAAATGCAGGTAGTCACACTATTTATAAACATCCTGAATATCAGTGATGTTTTTCTCCCTGTAGCTCTCCAGCAGCCACTGTCCATGCTTTATAACAGGAATGAATAATGAGTTGGCATATGCAAAATCTTGCTTTCCAAATGCCAGTGCACTGTCACCTATACTTTTTCCCTAGGAAATTTAGTTAAAGGCTATATGACTTCTGGTGGTGTATTTTTACCCCTTCCTTAGGCTTGGCAAGATATTTTTTCATCAAACAGAAACACCTTCTCTTACTACAATTTACCGTGACGAGACAGACAAGGAGAGGTATTTTCCACAGGGTTGTTCAGAGATGCTATTCCTGCAGAAAGCACTGAGATTTTAATATAAACAATATACCTGTGATACAGCACAACTGCCCTAAAGGCTGTTGAGTCTGGTTTTGTGTTTATTATTTGTGTTACACAAAAAAGCATTTCAGTTTCATCATCTCTAAACTCAGCAAGTCTCAATCCCACAAGAGAGAAGTTACTGTGGAACTCAAGCACGTGGAGATGACTCTAAGTGCAGCAACCAGAAAAAATCCTGGTCCAAACTGAGCAATTTAGAAATGCTGATGCTCCCTGAAGTGTGCAGCAAAATATTTGGCCAAGAGATTAAATTCTCTCTCCTACACATTTAGCAATGGGTGATCTCGGCTTGGTCCCCTCCAGGGTGCAGTTTGATGCTGAGTCTCTCTTGGCCCCTGGGAGCGATTGGATCATTCAGCAGCTCTTTTTTGGCACTCCTGACTGTGTATTGCATGCAACTGGTGACATTTAATTCATCATCCTCAACTCCCAGGAGGTGGAATTATGGAGCTCTTCAGGACTGACCACACAGCCTCACGTCCCTCCCACCTACTTGTCTCCATCTCTGACGGACTGTCTTTCAAACAAAAAGGGTTCAAGTGTCAGTGCCACACAGGTGATTTTCAGCAGTATTTCTCCCTCCCAGCTCATCATTCTGTAACAGTCTGACTGCTGTCACCCTCCTTTATTATATATAGCAGATGACAGGAGTAATCTTTAGTTCAGAGATGACAGTTTGTTTTAGAAAAATCGTAGCATGGTGTAAGCAGTATTACTTGGCACCCCCGGCTACAGCTTGAGGTAACTCATAGCAATGACAGCGGCAACTACACCTTCCCTTTAGACTCTACATTTATTTTTGGATCCATTAATGCAGCATTTTTCGCCACTGTTCAGCTTGTTGTAACATTTAAGGAGAGAGATCTGTTACACTTAAAATCTACACAACATCTCATATTGAAAAGCAAAATAGGCATTTTTCAGAATGGAGTAGTTAAAGCAGTATAGATAAGATCCTGGGACAACAGCTTTGAAGATCTAGATATCTGCATTTATTTAGTGATTAATCTCTTTATACTCGTACTATTCTCCATATCTTAAATATTGTTTCCTTCATTACTCAGGAATCTATAACTCTACGTAAGAAATTGAGAATCAAGCTATTTCTTTGGTATTGGTTTAGAAAGCATATGTTAGCATGTGAAGTGGAACTACTTATGACATTTTCAAAAAGCTATGAATAATCACATATCATTAAAACTGTTGATTGAGACTGTGCTTTGCCACAACATTTTTAATCTGTGGCATAAGAAAATGCAGAATCTCCCTAGCAAAAGGAAAAAACCTCAGAGTATCATAACCCAAAGTTTTCTCTCTACTGTATCCTAGATGTAAAAGTAAAGAAAAAGAAGATATTGCTGGCAAAGCCAATAGCAAAACTTCCATTTATTTCAGTGAGATCAGGTTTATTCCAGCTGTGGTATTTTCCTAGGGAATAAGGAATGTACGTTGCCTTTGGAAGGGAGCTGAAAGATTCCTTTCCATTCACACATGGAATCTTTCAATAGCTCTACATTCCTCACATTAAAATGCTGCTTTATTTGCTGAATTAAGAACATCAGCCTACTCCCTGTTAAAAAAAGCAAACCAGTAGTTTCATGTAATTTACATTCTGGGAATAAATCCACTTGTTTATAGAAATGAAGACCCAGGAGTGTGAGAAATTAAAAAAAAAAAAAAAAAAAATTAGCCAGCACAGTGCACAGGAGAACTGGCTGCAGGATCCAGAGCAAGCTCTCCTGACACTCCATGTTTTGGGAGCTGATTTATCAGCTCTGCAGGCAACACCTACCATGGATGAACTCAGCATGTCTGAAGCACAGGCTGCCATTTCAAATAGTCCCCATGGACACCAAGATCCTACTTATTTCTAAACATGTCTACTCTAAACAGGAAACCACTACCTAGGAAGAGGCAGTAATTTCCAAGCTTGTTCCTTAGTGACCAACAGGGATGAAGAAAAAGTACATTATACAGAATAGTGTTTCATATCCTGCATGCTAGGTAGTAGTATTTTAAGAAAGTTTAATTCCTGTAAAGCTAAACTGACTTTTTAAAAATTGAAATCTACTAACAGGAACCCTGCATGTGCTGCTAACACATCTGAAAATAATAATAATAAAAATAATCAGAGAAGAAAATGATCCAGTGGAAAGGAGGGCAGCTTCTTATAGGAGCTACCCACAGCAAGCACTCCCCATCTTATCTGCAAGGTCTCTATCCTCTGCTATAAACATTTTCAGCCAGTATCCAGAGCCCTCTGCAGCCCAGATGTCACAGAGTACACCAGCACACAGGCAGGTTTTCCTTGTTTCCTGACCCTATTTCTTTAGTAGCACTACATGCACTGCCTTTCTCTGTGGCTCCATTCAAGGCTGGTAAAGAGGGGGAGGTAGAGCAAGTGCAGCAAACAGCTGCTCTGCCTGAAACTCTGAACAACAAGTTTAAAAGTCCTCCTGGACTTACCCACTTCCCTCTATCCCAGCTACTGGTCTCGTTTTCTTTTCACCCTCAGTCACTCTTCCATGAGTCTTAGCCCTGCTAATTTCACTGCAAAACCACCATAAATTTGCCACAGTTTTGAGATAAAAAAGACCTTCTGCATGTGCACACAATTGCTGTGCACTTGCCAAAGAAAGAATTTAAGTCCTTTCATGTTTGTCCTATGAAACCAAATATTTATTTAGACGAAAAAACAAGACAAATCCTGTCCTACCCTGAGCTAAAGTATACTCTACCAGATTGTAATCAAGCAGGTGCACTTTAGGCCAGATTATATTGCTGAAGCTCATGTGCTGCACCACCCTGCTGAAAGCATGGCCAGAAATCCCTGCCTTACCCTCCTAAGGCTAAAAATATTTATGGTAGAATCACACAAGCCTGTTCTCCATGAGACAACAGGAAACACATCACTGGAACAAGGAATCAGTCAAACAAAAAGGCTACACTAGACCTGCATAAGAGCATTCAATTTTGACCTTAAGAAAAACCTGTTTCTCACTAGGCTTTCTGGCTACTTTCCACAGGAAACTCTGGTCCAAGAAGACAGACAACTAATGAACCTCCTCCAGCTGGTAGAAGTCTGCCAAAATTTCAACCAACTGAAAACCGAGTGCACAGTACTCCTTGAGGCTGACCAATGTCTCTCTTTTCATCCTGCCTAGGAGACTAATTTATGTACTCTAAGAAACCCCCTCTAAATATTTCTCACTATTATGCATTTACCAATCTGATGACTCAGACTGAAGTGCCCCAAAACAGGCTCTGCTATTAAGCAGCAGCATTTCCTGTTGGACCATATTACATTCTGTACTCCGATTTTTTTAGTCATCTGACTTCTCAGTTACATTTTAAATCCAGTAGCAAAGTTACAGGTGTGCACGGTTCTGAGAAGGTGTAAGATATCACAATATCTTGAGGTGAATAAAAAAGAAGAAATGTACTCACTGAAATAGATTCTCACCAATGCCTTCTGTGTACCATTTACTTCAGACCTAAACCAAATTCACCGAATTCAGAAGAATTGTATTCATTATATTTGAATAAAGCCATTACTCATGAAACATACTTCTGCTTCCAAGCATGCTCTGATTAAACACAATAATACATCCACATCTCACAAGGAGCAAATAGTCAAAGCAAATAATTTACAAGCTTTATTTACAAGATCTATGCAGTGAACACCTGGGAATAAATAATGCCTTTGCTGCAATCAAGGTCAACTCACACATCAGAGGGACAGAAAGACAAAATTGGGAGTGAATTAATTTTCATTCCATGGTTTAGCCAGAAACTAGCTGGACAGAAGTTGAGCTGGCTGTTAGTTCATTGATTAGGAGTATTTTATGGCACTGCAGGAAATAAGTAGTTTTCGGACAGGGGAATCTGAGCTTTAAAAGTCATACTGCCTCCCTTTTCCCCCTCCTCACAAAAATCCCTTTTTCCCCCAGAACATTGCTAAGGAGCACGCAGCAGAGCCTCCACTTTGACATCTGGAAGCAGGCAGACAAAAGGAAGAACCATAAAGCCCAAACAAAGAGCCATGTTGTATAAAACAGCATTCTGGGCTGCATTCAGAGCGGCTGCACTGTCCCCCCGAAAGCCCAGCCCGGATGCTCCGCTGCCAACGCAACAGGCGATTAGTGCTCAACACTGGCAGCCAAGAACCACACTGGCTTGCCCAGCCATGCCCAAAATTACTGATAATTGCCTGGTACAAAAGCATATGAATTCCAAAGCAACTTTCTGCAGGCTGCTGAGGAGATGTGGCTGCCCCCACAGCAACACCCTCCTTTCTTTGTGCACTTTATGGCGTTGTTCTCCACTGGCAACTGCTTTTCAGAGCTGCTGGCTTTGGTGAATTTTTAGCATATTCATTAAAAAACTTGGACTAAAGCTACTGCCCTTCTGCCAAGCAGATCTCTTGTGAAGGCAGTGTCATTGGTGCAGATTTTTTTTTTGAAAACCCAAACTTTCAAGCTTATATTCCCCAGCAACTGGGTCAAACAAAATCACATATCAAACAATTCAACAAAATACAGGTGAAACTTTATTCCCATTTACACTACTACTACTCCTTTTGTAGTTTAAGCCAGAGGTGAAGTCTGAGACTTCTGGATTAGTTTACAAGCTGAAAGGAACATTTAGACATTTGTTTTGTCCCCAGAAAACAGTTAGATAAAATGGTCAAATAAACGTCTCCCTCATAATTACAGCTTCCAGAAAGCTTGAATACTTGGCTTATTCAGACTAATTTTTCAAGTGTGTAATTTTATTTCTGCAATAGCATGCAATGTCATATTGTTTAATGTTATAAAATAGAATTCTAGGGGGCTTAATTACGATCAACTCTACCTTTTGAAATTTAACTTAACTTGTTCTCGAAATGTCACTGAGAGGCAAAACTCACTAGCAATTAAATATAGTCCCATAAGTAATTAAAAATATTAATGATACTAAATAAGAATATGATTATACTCTCTGGATGTCCAGTCTGAAGTAATAAAAATATGCCATAGAAATAAAATATGGCAAATGGCTGGATTTTGGAAATAGCTGAAGAGATTTGTTGACACAATAGTAACATTTATTTCAACTCCTTAAGTATAATATAAAAGCTGCAGCACTTTTCAAGCACATAGTGCTTAACTGAGCACCTGCTTATACACTTCACTTCTGTACACCAAATGCACAGGCAGGAAATCTTTAAATTCAGTTAACTTCACAATTTTAACAATATAAGAGCTGAACTCATGCAAGATCTGAAAAACATTTAAATCTGGTTCAAGTTCAGGGAAATAATCACATTTTATTTGCTTGCACTAAAATATTGCCTTTGACTCAACTGTCCTGTGGTGTAGATGGTCATAACTTTTAAGCCTCAGAAGATTTTTATAGTGTCATCCTTTTTAAACACTGATATTCTGCTTTGCAATACTTTTCCCAAAATCTCACAAGCCATAATATTCTTAACCTCAGAGTCAGTTCTTGGGGATGCAGTTCTTAAAATGAGCCTCTCTTAAAATTCCTTGCAACTGGATCACAATATTTGGCAGTATTAGTAATAACCATTAAACCCAGCCAAAAACCTTCTGACAGAAATTTGGGGTTTTGACCAGAGAGAATATTTATGAGAAGTATGCAGTTTTCTTTTAAAGGAGCTTTCCTTGGAGAGAGAACTTCTGATTGCTTTTGGTTTACAAAAACAAGAAGTTGACATTTTCTGCAGGAAGTACAGCATTTTCTGATTAGCTCTAATAGCCACTTTTGGGAGATGCTGCAATTTATCCCAGCATTTGAAGCAGTTGAGTGCCATTAATTGCTATTCACCGGGGTATTCAAGGCACTTGGTACCTGGTAAAGATGGGAGCTAGAAATCAAACTGCAGGCCGGGGCTGAGCAAAACACTTCAGCACACGAATGAAGGCTGAGCTGAACACAAACCTCCTGCAAACTGTTGACCTGGAATTGTGTTTTTTAAACTCCAGCAGATGTGTCATGCCAAATGCCAATTTAAGCCTCTGACAGGGAAACATGTGGCTATTATTTGATTTTCTAGTTTCAAAAGTAAGGAACCTTTTTCATACATAAAGTGCTGCTAGAAAGTTTTCCAATTTTTTCCCCCTCTATCACTGTTCATGTTTCTCAAAAATACTGCCTCCAAACCAAATATATCTCTGTCTGATATTAAAACCACATAATCTTGTTACAGTGATAAACCAGATCTTGATAATGCCAAAGCTACAGTAATGTGTAATTCTTGACAAAAGAGTCACTTATTTCATTTTCCTTCCTCAGAGATGTGCTCTCTAAGTCGGTTTCTGATGGAAACAAATGAAGGCAATGATTTGTCTTGAATAATAAAGCACCTGCAGCTGTTTGCAGCATTTAGAATGATGGCTTATCATTAGCAGAAATGCTTATATATTCTGAGAACCCTATATGCCTTGCTTGTAGGACATTGGGGTCTGTGTCATTTACCTTAATTTCTCATCATTTCCCAATAACAAGGACATCAAGGATGAAGCACATATATCACCTGCCTAGAAGCCTGTATTTGCTCTAGATAGTGACCTTTGAATAAGTCCCCTCTACCCCCCAAATGTCAATAGGAAAGATTTCCATAGACTTCAATCACACAGAATCTACAGAGCAGGACTTCTGGGTCTGGGAGGCAGGGAGTGTGATGGGAGCCTTCCCTGTGGCTGGGCAGTGCCAAATGCTAAATGACTCCAGCAAGGATTTTAAAGGCAGTTGTACATGCAGGTATTCCCCACACTGGCAAAGCTTTGAAGACCAACTGTTAGTTTTGTCTTTCTTTGTTCTTAACAATCCCAGTGAGGTTAAACCTACACACATATTCCTGTGCAGACCTGAGCACGAAGCAGCAGTAATGCTGTGGAAATGGTTGTGGGGCTGTGCCAGGCAGCTGATATGGGAACTGGAAGCAGCTTTTACAGCATAGTCATACAGCAAGCAACTCAACTTCATTCAAAATAGATTAACTCATTACAGAGAACAGGAGAATAAATTGCACAGGAATGTGTGAGGGATTTTCGAGGGAGTTAATGCACTCTAAAATATCATGAAGCTCCTGTATAACTAGAAAGCATGAATTTGTAGCAGTATAATTTACAATTTAGAAAGTTGAAATAATTACACATGAATCGTTGGAATATTCATTAAGGGAAAATCCCTTTACTTTATAGAATGGCTTTAGTTTCTCAGCAATTCCACAAACTCAGCCAGGTGAATCAGTTACTTGTCACCACCATTCAAATCATTGGTGATCTATTAAGAAATAAAAATTCCATCCAGTTAGTGTTTCACATGGTTGCATCTTTGAGTAAGCATTGTCTCCAGCTGCTAACTCACAAGTTACAGCTCCACTGCAAAGATAATACTAGATCAATTACTATAATTAAAAAAATCAATAATAGGCTAACAATAAAGCATTTTTCCTCCTGGGATAAACTGTGCTGCATTCACATAGCCCTAAGCTCAAAAAGACCCACAGCTGAACACAGAAGCATGAACATCAAGATGACTCAGGGCACCAGGGCAAGCACAGAAGAGCCTTTCTGCCAGCACACATCCAGAAGGAGCTGTACCTGCTGCTGGCTTCAGCATGATGGTAACTGCATTTGGTTCCTATGTCTCTGGGCATCCTGCACAACTTTTGCTTGCCCTGTTCTCAGTTTATTTGGCTAAAACTCTGCTGCCTTTACTTTCCTCATATCCATGAAGGATATTCCTAATTCCTCTGCTCTCATTCATTTGCCCTCTCAAGCACCTGTTCTTCCAAGAAGCAGTACTCTCACAGACATTACAGAAGACATCTTACTGCCCCACCAGTCCCACAGACCTGTCCTCACCTCTCTGGAGGCACACTGAAGCAGGCTCCTCAAGCTAATTTTATATTTGCATGCCATGCTGTGCACCATCATCTTAGCCCACAGCTGCTCTCTCCCAGAAGTCCTGAGGAATGAAGGAGGGCAACTGCCCAGCCTCCTCTTCGGCAGTGTGGGGCTCTGTGCTGAGGAGGGTGGGAGCGGTTCTGGACAAACACAACCAGTTTCCCCAGATGGATTAGGGAGATTGAGGAAGTGCCACCAGACACAAAGGAACAACAGTCTGCAGACAGCATGACACCGCACTCCCCTGCCCAAAGGCTGGTTTTAGTAATCAGGAGACTGCTTGGCTTTATTTGCACTTTCAGTCAGGGCATGGGAGAAAAGCTGGAGGCTGATTTTTAATAGGATTTGAGAGAAGGGCTCCACAGTCATGCGTGGAGGTGAGAAAAACGTGGAGGTTTACACCACCAACACCACTGTCCTTCCTTTGTTCCCCTCTGAAGAAATGTGAAATCCTGGAATACTAGTGCTTGAGAAGTCACCCAACATGTGTCCTCAACCCCAAGCCAACATCAAATCTGTTCCTAGCAGATGTTTCTCCAGTCTAGCCTTTAAAAGCTCTGAGGATGGAGGTATTTTTTATCCTTCTTGGTTAGGTTATGCATAAAAAGTTTAGAGATTTTAGGTAACAGTGTGCAAGCTGCTACAGCAAATTTTGCAAGTCTGAGTACGGGGCTTTATCGTATTCCAGTAACATTGGCCTTTCCTATTGCTGTGGGTTGCTTAACTAATATGGAATTCTGGTTGAATATGAGCTGCCAGTGGAAAAGCTGGAAATCAGTTCACATACTAAGAGCAGGCTGTCTCTGCAAGAGCACCAGGCAAAGGACTGCCATAGGGAAAGAGAGGAAAGCCTTGAAGAAAAATGTCAGAGTGAAGAAGCTTTGCTCAAAGCTCCAGAATTGCTGTGGGAATGTCTGCTCTTCATCACAGGGATCCCTGAAGTAGTTTGAAGCCAATGGGTAACATATCAACTACTGGCTATTGAAATGAGAGCAGAAAGGAGAACAGAAGGGAGGAAGAGATTATTTCAGAAGCTTTGCTCACACTAACAAGGGTTTTCTGCCTTATGGAAAGTATTGTATTATCTTGGGTTTCTTACACAACTGGAGCTTCCTGCACAACCTGTCAGATTACAATTTGGGTTCATTTCCATGTGGTTTCACATGTCTTTGGCATGACCTTGAGAGATGTCATTGTGCAGCAGCTTGGTTTCAGGGAATTGGCTTGGCTGAAGCAATCCATCTGCAACGTGTTTCTCAATTTCCTTCCACAAGCCTCTCTCACACTGTGAGTCGAGGTCAGTTACCAACACGGGTAAGTTTTTCAGGGCTCACATACTTGCCTTTGAAAGGAGAATTGTTTTCTCTTGCATTAAAGCTCTGCTGAGAATATTTTCCATGGTCTGAGATGCAAAAGCACCACTTTCATCAAGAAGAAGAGAGCTCAGGGCTAATTCCTGGAGGCTTTGTTACCCAATCCCTGGGCAACCACACAAGACCTTTGTGCCAAGTGAATCAACACTAATTATTAAACACCAGCAATGGCTCTGCCCTTGCTCTCAACCACTGCAAGGCACTCCAACCTGTGTTCAGTTCATCCTGCAAAAGTGCACACATCAAAGCAGTGCTGTGGGTAAATACGAATATGAATATGAACATCTTTATTCAGTCATCTTAACCAATGTCTTCAAATGGATGTTTCATCGAAGCACAGACATATCCCATAAGATTGTCTATTGAAAACCTCTAATTTTTCTGCCCCAATGGAACAACAATGACCCAGAAGTGGCAAGGTGGAGGACAGTCCTGTACTTGTCTCTCTACAGCCGTGACACAGCAGGGCAGAATTCTGTCCTTCAAAAACAATACGACCACTATGTGAGCAGGAGTTCAGGATATACCATGAAGTAATCACATGGAGAAAATACAGTCCAAGGGCTACATTTGTAAACCTTTGCTGGCATCTAGAACCCAGTCAAGCCTCATCACAATTCTTGCAGTCATCCCAGAAACTAATCATCATCTTCACTATTATTTTTAGTGGTTCCCAAGTGATGAGTGTGCATGAGCAACATAGAAATGAAGTTCTGAATTATTTACAGTGCTCAAAATACCTCAACAAAACCTCTAATCTTTCTTGTGTTCTGACTCTTGGATTAGGAGCAGAGAGTGGAAATTAGGATTAGAAGCAGCAAGTGGAAAGAGTCAGGACAGAAATTAGGACCCAATTTTTTTTTTTAGAACCCAATTGGCATTGAATTACATTTTATTTTTCACACATCAACACTCACACACCAGGGTTTGAAAGATCTGCAGCTCTTGTACAGATCTAATACAGCTGTGACCAGGACATTTTAGTTCTCTATGACTCAGTTTGCCACACATGAGAAAGAAGCTAATTTTCAAAATATATCATTAAGACTAAATGAATAACATTTTAATTGCCTGGATATCATTGTGAGCAGAAAAATAGCTCAAGACAGTGTTAATGTAGAAAAGGCTGTAAGACAAACCAGCTTTCTAGATCAAAACAATCAAATCTAATTTCAAATCAGAAATGTGGTTTTATATTTATTTAATTATCATGCCATCAACGCTTTCACTTTTTTTTTTTCCCCAGAGGGAGGATGTTCAGTTTCCTGGAGTGATTCTACAGATGCCTTTTTTAAGCCTTAATTTCCCTGAATGAACCAGCCAATTTCAGGACTAAATAATGGTTACAACTGTCATTCATTCAGAAAAGCAATTTAATTTTGATCAGGACCTACCTCTAAGCTTAGAATTCAAATTAAGATAGGCCACGGTTTCTGAATGTAGTTACTGCTAAAATGGAAGAGATCTTGCTGCTCGCAAGAGACACGTGAACTCTTACCATGCCAAAAATTGCTGTTAGATAGACACTACTTGAAACACAATTCTCATTAAAATGGATTGCAGCATTCATGTCCTAGAAACATGAAGAATAGAGACTAATGGATTAATCCATGGAGAGTGCCACAATGATCTTTACCTTGTCCTTGGTAGAATAAGCTTCCCACAATCCTCCTTCCTTCACTCAACTTCTAACAAACAAGGATGCTCCAGCTGAAGAGAATTCACTGAAATCAAAGCATCCAAACATCCTAAACATGTTTTTCTCCAGCATTATGGTGTGACATAGGTAATGATGCATTTTACTCTGCTTCGTAAGTCCAAAACTACTTATCTTCTAATACCTTCAGGTAAGAAAATCTACATATGAAAACTGTTTCCAATATCTATATTAGATATATTTTAATGAAAGTGCTCCATAAAAGTAAAAGACTTGCACTGATGAAAAGCCCCACTTGCATAATATTAAACATCTGTGATTAGGTGGAATCAAATTTCATTCTTTCCAACTGTAGTGATTTTAAAAATAATAATTTCAAGTGATAGCATTTATCATCATGTACTTTTTTGAAAGGAGAATTGTATTTTAAAGCTCCTGTGATAAAGCAAAGAATTAGACATTTGCATGTGAAAAGTCCTTCAGGGGAACACTTATGGCAGTAATTCTGCTGTCATCAACATAGTGACCAGTGAATAGACATTATACACATTCCTACTACCTCAACAATCATCTCTCTTAAACATATCCATCACAGACACTAACTGTATTTAGAGATCAACTCTATAAAGATCACAAAAGGGATTAAATAACCCAGAGTTTCAACAGCAGGGAACTAGACACAGTGATGAAGGGGATCACTTCTGGTCCAGTGCTCCATATTTCATTGCCCATGACCTTGCAGGGTAAAGTCAATGTCTGTGCTGCTCTAAAACTTTCATCCACGTTTCTGCTTCACTGCTAGAAAGCAGAATTATAGGACCATAAGTAACCTGGAGAGGTCACAGAGGTCATACAGATCCATCATCAATCACATGTCATCTGTGATCTAATATTAACTGCTTCCAGGGAGAGAGACTCCACAGCTTCAGTCGGACACAATTGCCCTTGGCAAACCCTTCCTGCAAAGGGTGCTTTTCCTCTGCCTAACCTGAACTTGCACTAATCTCTTGTAATATCTCCATGTTTATTCACTGTGTGCAGGAACAATTAACCACTTTCTCCTTAACAACAACTCTATGCAACTAGAAATCTATTGGGGCAAAGCAGGACTTTTACTGTAAGGAAACTGCAGTTTTCAAACAAAGATTCTGATTTCTTTCACTCAGAAAACAGTAGTGCATTTTCAAAGTACTAAGGGCAATGAAGAACTGTTCGAAGACTGCAGCACTACAAAGGAATGGAGCTTTCCAGTGCCTTGCCTGGCAGGAGGAACACAAAATTTATCTGAGCAAATGCAGCTTCAAAAGAAGAAAGAAGCCCATAAAGTTCCATTCACTTTTCTATAGGGTTGGGAATTAACTAAGTGCATCAAAACGAATTGGAGTTCCTCCTCCACTTTCCTTGACATTTAGTGACTTTTGAGAAGGAGCAGAAATGAGGAGAGGAATTTGAGAAGGAGTGTAAAACCAGAGTCCTTTAATTCCAGAGAGGGCAGATGACAGAAATGGCAGATTCAAACTGATTTGCTTTTGTACTTACTCTCTTGTAGAGGTGTTGGCATCAGGGGGATTTAGTCTCTACACATCAGCAACTCTTCTCCTCCAGGGTTTCAATCCCTGTGCACCCCAAGGGGAATGGTGCTCCCTCCCTCAGCAATGAGGCCCCATTTTGCATTTTTAAAGTTAGCAATAGAAGGGAGCTTGAAACCCTTAATCCAAGAGACTGTGAACGGTTGGTGGAACACCACACAAATGGCAGTGCAAGGCACTGCTCCCAGCTCACTAGAAGATTCATTTGAGTGCAGGTCTGGGTGCAAGCAGGCAGGAGTAGGGTCAGCTGGGTGCAATGCTACACAAATCCTTCTCAGCTTTGCACCATTGCTGCTGCCACCAGTAACCAGTGCACTGCTGGAACATGTTACAGCACTCATTAAGGGTGTAGTTGTGGGGGAACAGGACTCTGCTCACACACCACAGCATGAAGCAGAAAGGAATTTCATTTCCTAACCTGAAGATTGAATATCCATCCAAATGACCCAAGGAGAATTTGCCAGGAGGTTTTTATTACACTGCTCATACCTTTCCACATAGATGATAATTAAGATTTTTACCAGGTGAGGCAGTTAACATTACACCCTTGCTTGAAAACAAACACTGGATTTAAAAGAAATATTCTGGCCTATCATCTTATATTTATTTTTGAGAGAGTGAATTTTAGTTGAAGACACTTTTGTGTGCAGCACAAGACAAAGAATCACAGCCCCAAGTAGAGATTTTATTATTCAGAACTGTTCCACATGGCTACCCATTTAATACATATAATTCATTACCAAATCCCAGCTCTGTCTGCTCATTGACATGTATCATGTATGGGTAGGATTTGATTTGAAATGGTGGTTAAATGGTGACTAATAGCATTTAAATATGAATCTATAGAAGTTTGCTGATGCAAAGATCAATTAATGGTCCACATGTCTGTGTAATCTGAAGACCTAACTCCATCCCAACACCTGTTTTGTATTTAATAGGAGGTCACAGCCAAAAAGAACAATGGAATACCAGAATAAAACATAATACTGTATGAATATTGTCCCTCCATTGAAATATTAACAGATGAACTATTAATCCCACAATGAAATTATTGGGGCACTCCTATTATTTTACAAAAAAATCCCCCAAAACACAAGCTTTTCTTTATGTTCATAATTTATAATTTGCTTTCTTTTACATTTCATTAACAGTGCAGAATTATTATGTGTCTTGACTTGATCTGATACTACTCAACCCCCAAACAACCTTTTTAACATCTGGATCAATTACTCCCTTAAAAGTGAATTTTCCTGAAAGAAGTTTCCAGTAGAATTTTTTGGCTCTCATAGAATGAGGCTTATACACTTGGAAAGCTGACACAGAGCGAGTTAAAGAATGGCTAAAACCATTTTGGTTTCTGATTACTTTAGTCAAGCATTAACTCCAGGACAAGAGAACAATTTAGCCTTGGCCGCACAAACCCTCCACAGTGAGCTCTGACAGACCACACTTCTCAAAGCACACTGTTAGTCTTCCACCTGACCAAAGAATTTATTACATTAGGAAAAAAAACTCAAATACAACCCCTGCCTTCTGCTTTCCACACCTTCCTATGAAGGAATCATGCTGTAGGGTTTCCTGTCCTAGCAGAAAGTGAAGCCTAAAGGATAAGCCAAACCTTGAGACTTCAATACGTTGCAGTCTCCACTTCTTCAGTACTCTGAGAAACATTGAATCCAAGTGACTGGAAATAAACATGCCCCCAATGGAATTATAAATTCATAGTGAATATTATGCATTATATTTATAAATGTTTATTGTATTTGTTTGGATACAAATATATGAAATTATTATCCACAACACTAGAGGAAGAACATCTAAAACAAAAACCTAGTGACATTCGCCCTGAACTTCTGTCCCTGTTAGTTACTGTTACCTAGGCTGTAGCTGACACACTGAATGTTCATCCACACTTACACATATAGCAGCACTGTTATCTTAAAAAATAATGCAAGAAGTGGGTAAAACTTAAGCTCAACAAAGCTCCTAATGAGTGCATTTTGATCTAAATTGAAACAGCCAATCCACCTAAAATACACACGAAGGTTGAACGGTCACGCAAACACAACACCTGTGAAGACTGTAGATAGAGACATATAAGGCAAAGTCAGAAAGAATAAAACAAAGGTTCTTGTCAAGTGAAAACTGGGAGAACTGGTGTAAGTCAGAGGCAAGTTCTTACCAATTTCTGTTTGTCTGTGGAATTCATGATGGGCAAAAATGCCTGAGATTTGTGTGATTGTGTGATGAAATGAGAAAGGTCTTCTGTACCAGCAGCTCCTTAACATGTTTGCATCACTGAACAACATAGTGAAGGCAGTTTAGATTCAAGATCTCTAACTTATTTTTAGTGCACACTTGGAAACACAGGAATCACCTGACAAAAGCCCCACATATTCCCATCCATCAAAATAAAACTCCAGCATCACATTTCTAAAATATCTGAGGAGCAGAGCAGGAGGCAGTGTTGTCTTCAGAGATGTAAAACATCAGAGTAACAGAAACTCAGGCTGACAACTAGCTGGATTTGCTCAATGTTTGGAACAATGTGGTGGAAACAAAAGGAATTTAGAGCCTGGAATTGCTTTTGATTGTTATTTTCCAAATAGAGCATGAAAAAATAACACAGAAGAGAATAATCCATTGGGAAAGATGCAACATTATCAGTTTTGGATGAAAATCATTGTATGGTTAAAGCTGAATATATTATTTAAAACTCATGGTCAATGAAAAGAACTCAAACACCCTTTTTGTTGTAGAGCTCTGCTCAGTTTTTGTTCAGTAAAATTGTACTAGTTTAGTGAGGATTTTCAGATAACCTTATTGAAGGTTTTTGCAAAAGTTACATCAAAGGGGTAACCTGACATCCAAATCAAAAAGATTTTGGAATACGGAAAAATAAAAGCTTTTTCAAATAAAAGCTTCTGTTCTGACAGACAAAAAAAAAGAGTCAAAATACCACATATCACTCATGCCCTGCAGTCTGAAGTTTAAGGCTTAAAGCCCTCACCCTGCCATGCTCATACAGCCAGGTGTGTACAAGCAATTCCCTTTGAATTCAGCAAGGCCCAGCTGGAGGTTTGGGGTTTAGTGTGTGCACAGCACATTCTGGCTCATCCCAGCGCAGCAGATGCCAGTGTATCATGGCAGTCAGAACTGGAGTTCTTACAGCAAGTTTTTAACTGCTCCTTTTAATTCTATTTTTAACTATTTCTTTTAATTCTTTCCACTGCAGATGGGAAACAATTTGCACCATCTGCTTTGGTGCTAAGCCCATAACCCAATCCCTCCTGTCCCACTATATACCCAATCCCAGCACTCACTGTGGCAGCTGGGCAGTGAGACTTTGGTGTTCACAGTCTTCACAGATTTACAGAATATGCTCAGTTGGAAGGGACCCGCAAGGAGCAGCAACTCCAACCCTCAGTCCTACACATGGACATCTCCAAGTGTTACACCATGTGCCTGAGAGCATCCTCTCTCCACCTACAAAACCTCTTTTCTACTGTAATGACACCATAATGCATCTAGACTGGGGGAGAACCATTTGGAAAGGTTGAGCTCTAGGGCTGTTTAGACATGGCTTGTGCCCTCTTCCACTTTTTGATAGAAGCACTTCCTTTTGTAGGGGTTCAGCCCACTGCATAATTATCCCAAAGTCTCCTTACCAGTAACACCCAGCTAGCTCAGATAGGAATGCAAAAATGCTCCCAGAACTTCTCAAGACCAGGGGAAAAAACCTGCTCTCCCTAACATAAAAAAAAAAAAAAAAAAAAGAAAAGACAAGACAAGCATACAGGGTCTCTCA
This sequence comes from Pachyramphus minor, assembly GCA_013397135.1. Taxonomy (NCBI): domain Eukaryota; kingdom Metazoa; phylum Chordata; class Aves; order Passeriformes; family Tyrannidae; genus Pachyramphus; species Pachyramphus minor. The sequence continues at coordinate 635,629 of VYXB01003697.1, forward strand.
CAGGAAGGCAGGAGGTAAGCTTCTAGTTACAGCCTGAGCTGGTAAAGAGAAATCACGGCTCTTGAGCAGAATGGAAGTGAACATGAGAGTTATTATCTCAACTACACAAGGTTGTAAAAGGCAACTGGCCTTTCCATTCCTTCATAAATAATATCAACAAATGTTTAGTCTTTTTAAAAACTCATTTGGTGCCAAGCAGGAGAACAAAAGGCAGCAGCACACAGGTTAATGTGATGATTTAGAGCTGATACGGCTGCACCACTTCATTATCTATTGCTGTCTAGTTCGTGCGAACTTCTCGGGCCACATCAGTCATCCTCACACATGGATGGGGTGGGGAGATAAGCTCTTTATTCCACTCAGCTAACGTGGATTTCAGTCAACAAAATGCAAGGCAACGAAAGCATTTCCAAAGGACAGGAAGAAATCAAGCATTCAAACTGCAATGGTTTTGTATAATTAAGAAAGGTGGGTTTTTTTACGTGATAAAACTAAACGACAACAGCGCAGCCGGTCTGAATCCTTGCAGATCTTTAAGTAGATAGCTATAAATTGCAATATATTCTGACATTCTTTACCAAATACAACATTAAGGTTACAAATTATACTAATATAGTATGATTTCAAGGTATCTCCATATTTGCAACATGTGTAAATTTCTCAAATAGAATCCGATGTTTGCTAATATGGTATGATCTAAGTTAATAAGATCAAATTATGTCTGATCATACTACATTAGTAAATGTCACATCAAATTAGTCACTTTCAGAATTATAATGAAGCACAGAAAGCAACCAAAAATAACTTTTCCAACACAAGTAAGCAGTGCTGAAACTGAAAATTGAGCTAAATACCAAGCCCTCAGAGAACGCTTTTTGAATTCAAGGATAGACCAATTTTCTTCTCAGTCTTGTTTCAGAGAGCTCTCATATAAGAGGTAAATTATGGTTTGAGTCACGGAAGAGTCTTTTCCAAAGGTCACTGATAGGCTCTGCCAAGGTCATGAACCTCAGCACAATTTCCACACAAAGGCTGTTAGTTCAGGAGGAGTCATCTTTTTGCATAGTTGTGCTCACTGCAATGGTTTCAAGTAGGAAAATCCATGAAAATCCACTGAGCAGAAACTTTCAAAGAGAAAGATCTCTAAATAGGAAGTTGCTTAAACAGTTATTAAACTTTCCTCCTTTGAAGTGTATTATCTGGACTGCTGTAATTAGTCAGACCTTGTAAGATTTTATTTTTCTTTTGTGTTACTGAAACCTGTCAGGTGAACCTGGTATAACCTCATTTATTTGTAAACATACAGAGTTTGGTTTCTTTGAATGCAGCAAGAAAAACAAACAGCTTCTTGGCTCAGAAATCCCAGAACTCACCCTCAACATTACTCATCCCAAGATCTCTGGCCATAAGCCACAGTTATCTTTTCCCATGTTCTTCTACTAACTTGGAAAGAACAGTTCTTTCCTCACTGTCCCTACCTCTAAAGGCAGGGAATATTTCTTGAAATGCCCACATTAAACAGACCTGTCATGCAGCACAGGCTACCCAAGTAGGGGCCCACAGTTTTGAAGTCTACCCTAAAAGTAGAAGGCTGAGGTCAGTCCTGCCGAGTCTCAAGAATGTCTCACACACAGCCTTTCCCAGAACCTTAAACAAGGACAAAAAACCTGGCATGTGGCACAGGCAGAAAGAGCAGAAATTTTAAGGAACATCCTATGCTTTTTTCCAAGTGTGAGAGTGCAAGGAAAAGAGAAAACCAAAACAAAACAAGACCAAACAGAAAGCATAAAACAAATGAACAAGCAAAACCTCATGGACAAGAAATTTCCCCCCTATGTCAACAGATAAAGCAGAGTCAGTAGTGGTGAACAGTCACTCTGGGTCAGCTCCAAGAGACAACACTTTCATCCCTTTTAATGAACTAAGAGACACTGGAAGGGAACAAATACTTGAGAAATTTCATTTCTATCCTTGCTGACTTAAAATATAACTCACATAACCACAGCTATCTAAATCTTCTTGGTTAAATCACCTTTATTCCCAGCTGAATAAATTAGTGCCGGCTGCAAGCATTGCAAGCTCCAAGCAAGAAGCATTATTCTGTATATAGTGTGTGGAAGGTGAAGGCCAAAGTAGTGGTGAACAGTTCAGGTTTGGCTTTTTTAAGATTAAAAAGCACACTAAACAAGATGTCCACTGTTGAAAGGAGGATTTCTAGCTACTTTCTCAGAAGGTGGAACATATGTTCAATATTGTGACCTGTAGTGTTTAATATTAATTTTCTTGACTTAGTATACACTGGCATATGCTTCAAAGAGTACTTTTTCCCACAATGACTTTACCAGCCCCTGTTGCTCATGACTTTTGTTTATTTGCTTGATATTTGTTTCTTTTTAATCCAAGCTGTCTGCATGAATTTTAACTGAATTATGGGTGTTTACATAAGGCAGTCTGTTCAGGGACAAAGTTGTTGATCCCTAGAGAAAGCATTGTTCCTATCCTGTCTGTATTTCAGCAGATTAGGTTTAAACCAGACCTATCATCAAAATACACTCACTAGCACACAAGCTTTACATGTGTTTTAGTTTGAATGGAATAGTCATAATAGAGCAGCCTTTTGTTATTAGTAATTATGAATACTTCTGTTGGATTCTGGTATGTCAGTGGACTAGGAACCCTTTGTTGTCTTTAAGCTAATGTCTACATTATTCTGTGTTTTCTTCTTCTAATCCTTCCTCTATCCTAAAGGATTTTAGCAACATTTTGCTGTCATTCTGTTAGGAAACTTGTTTTCCCTTGAGCATGTGGCAATTTCATTAGGTACCTGAGGATCGTATAAAAATCAAATAACAACATAAGCTCAGCCAAAGGAAAAAAAAAAAAAAGGCAGCCAACATCTCTACTTAGCTCAAGACAAAAATAAAAGCACATGGAGGAGGAGGGGAAAGAAAGAGAAAATAAGGGGAGCATCATTTGCTGCATTTTGTTTAACTTCTTACTGGCTCTATTTCGTGGTGGATCTCTGATGGTGACTGTGCAGTGGCAGCAGCCAGGCAGCTCATTTCTGTGGTGGTTCACAAGTCCTTCTCCATTCTGCAGCCTGGGACAGGGCCCTGTGAGACCAGGAACAGCCCCTGGGCACTGACTCTGCTCTACAACTGGCAACAGGGAGTGTGACTTGTAGGGAACAGCTGTTTGGTAATTTTGTATGGATGTCTTTACCTGTTTTACATGGAAACATGAACTAAGTCCTACAGTGATGTCTTTCCTCTAACCTGCTCTACCCTTCTTTCCCCCCATCACCACCCAACTCGTCCTCTCAAATCTTCTTTCTGGCTAAATCCAACTTTACAGCAAAGTATTGGAGAAAGTCAAGTGAAATTCCACAGGACTGGACCTGATGACTCAGAAGACCCTCCAGATCTTTTCCCAGGGTAATCATCTCAGCTAATCCTAGGAAAAATCCCAATAGAGTTGCATGTCACAGACAGTCCTATAAGCTCCTGTCTCTGACCACACCAGACCTCCTAGGTCAGCATAGCCATTTTGACAGGACAGGAAGACTTCCCACAATTTCAGCAGAACAAATAACTATCCTTCTCCTTATATCAAGTCAAACAAGAGTCTCTTTCTCTTTGGGACCTCTTAACTACTTGCTTGAGCATTTTCTGAAATATTATTTGGTTATTAATGGATATGAGTGTTTTCCTATTGACCACTGCTCACAGGACCCAAGAGCCACTTTTATTACAATCTTGTTCACATTAATTTGAAGTCATCACTCAGAAAGTCAAGAGTTTGGACATGTAGTGTTTGCATTTCCTAGATGAGTGAACTGAATCTAGCTAACATCACCTAAAAAAGGGTATAAAATCCAGAGCATACTGCTCGAGCCAGCTTTCTGTGCAACGTCACTGTACAACCAAAAGTTTGCATATACGTAGGAGTTCCAGCTAATTAAGCACAACTCAGTGACACCAATAGAGTAAAAGAAGCATTGCAAAGCTGGCAACAAAGGGAGTGATTTGGCAGAGGAGCCATGTGTACTAACACTGCACAAATAGCACTTTAATCAAAGCCAGGTTTCCACAAGTCACGAGCTCTGGTCTCTTGGCTTTGGCTTAAGTCTTGGGTCATTTTTCTGTTACACCCAAACCCATCTCTTAGGATATAATAGTGCTGTGATTTTGCATGTACTCCCATCCCCTGGAGAAGAGTAACATTGGTAAACAGCAACGGCAATAAAACAAGCTTTTCATACATTAATTTATGGCCACAATGCACAGACAGTACCACACCAGCCTTTGCCAGACACAGAAAGATGGCACATAAATTGGTCTTGGAGTGTGTCGGTACAACAGCTGTGGTAGATCACGTTTTTCCAAAAAGGAGACTAGAAAGTTGAAAAAGGCTTACATAAAATTGGCTTCAAATGAATCAGTATCAAACTAAACTGAATATTTTCTGATTTGTTTTTAAACAGGGTTAAAAGACAGCAGGAACAGTTTTTTCTTCTGTTTAAGGAATAGAATTTTCAAAGTAAAAAGGGTTTTAATTGGCCCATGCTCATTATCCCTAAGTGAGAAGTGGATAGGTCCTTGAACTGGCTTTGATAACTACAGTTTAAGACTTAGAAGTAGAAATAAGATTTTTCCTTTTGTTTATAAAAAATAAGTCATGTTTATGATCAAGAAAATTAAAACAGGCCTTTGTTGGTAGCAGGGGAGTTAAGATATATTTGAAGAGAGAAACCCACAAAACCTTTGCTTTTAATTCATCCAGGGTTACCCACCTTGCCCTTCCTAACCTTTCTGAGAAGGAAAATCCCCTCTAAAATTACTTAGACCCCTTGGACATGAGAGGTACCTGCATGAGGATAGACATCTAGGAACAGAGCAGCATTCAGGGACCAGCAGGACTTGCTGAAGGTCTCAGTGAATGGAAGAGTTTTCCTCACTGTGAGCACATTCAAAGCACTGGTCTGGGTGTCCTGGGCAGATACTATGAAATCTCAGATTTTTTGCCTCCAGCATTATTGAACAATCAATTCCAGTCTCATCTACTGCCCTTGAATTAAGGGATGTAACAGCACTTTCATCTTTGCTTCCTAACAAGGAGTCCTCAGTGACCTTCATGAACTGAGGTTGGCCGAACGTATTATTCTTTGTCTGAGCACATTACATGACCCAAGAGGACAGAGGACTGGCTCTACTGCTCCCCTTACAGTAGCAGGATTCCCAAGCAGCACCCCTAGTGCTTGCTTGATGATAGGCTGCTGATTTTGAAATTCCACTACAGTGTCTTTCCATTTTAGGATTAGATGAAATGCAGACCTGTGTTTAAGGCAGCAGTAGGCAAGGGTGGTTTAGGAATTAAAAGGCCATCCAAAGCTTAATTATTCTTCTCCTTCTTTGCCAAGGCTAATCCACAGCTGGTCTGTGCCTACAGCACACCAGACAGACAGACACGAGGCTCAGTCCATTCCTTGGGCATCTGCCCCAGGGTGGGATTAAACAAATACATATAGCATCTGTTTCCTTCTGTAAAGCTGTTCTGCACAGAGACAAAGAATCTCCCTATTTCCCCTCTTACATATGTGCATCAATAATTAATGAGCCCTATACAGTAAATTGCTCCTTCCAAGAGATAGAAAACCCAAGATCAGTCACTCTTAATTCATATTGTGCAGAGTGTTTTCAAGGCAGAGACCATATCTGGCCAGAAGAGTTAAAATAAAGCCCTTCTCCCAGCAATCCTGAGGATATTTCCATAGTTTATCAAGCTCTGTGTTACCAGGATACTTTTGAAAATCTGCTTTTTGCTTTCAGAATTGAGCAGCCAGGTGACATCAGCCCACTTCCCTGTAGGACAGATAAAGCACAGAAGGGTAACAGTGAAGCCCCATTACTAGGACTGACTCTGCTCTGGGGAAAGCACCTCTGTGCTTAAAGGTTTAAGTACCAAGTCCCCCATCAGTGCCACCAGCTGCCACACACTCACTTCATGTGATGGCAGTCATGTGGCCTCAAGACACCCTCACTGTCCCACCTAGACAGATCTACATCTGCCCCTAGCACATTCCAGAGCTGATTTTAGACTCTGGTTTGCCCTGCAAGTTCCTGCATGCCATTTGACAAGAGTTTATGTCATTATACACTGTTAATCCGTAGCCTTCCCCCTTTGGACTGGGAAGAACAAGCTACAACTCTGCTCCGTACACACCCTCACTGGGCTGCAGCTTTTATCCTACATCTGGATCTGCTCACTGAGGAAGCCAAGCACTGTAAATATATTTCAAAAACACCAAGACTTGTAAACGCTGCAAGAAATGATTACTGTCTCTCAGTGATCAAGCAGAAATGGGCCCTTTCATAAATGTGAACCATCTGACCCCAGAAAAGAAAAAGAAAGAACAAATGAGGGCAAGAAGCTGCTATTGCTTACAGTTGGCTTAATCCTCACTGTGCTACACAGAGACCTGGAACCATCAGGGTTTCCACTGAGGGTCAGGGTGTCTTGACCCCACTTACAGATGTAAGACATGGATGATCCCTTCAGATTTTCAACAGTTGGAACTTACATGGGCTTAAATACTATAGTCAAGTGGGTGACAATATTAGAGACTTCTTGGTATGTGGCAACATGGGAATGATTAGTTTAATTAATTTCTGGGTCATTATAGGGATCGATTCTGGTGTTGTGGCCCATTTACCTATTTGGTTTGTGCCAAAGCACTTGGTCATTATTAGCTCAGAGTCAATAAGCCACATCACCCAACTATAATCAATAGATGAAAAAGAATTTTGAAGGAAAAGAAAGAAAAGGATGGATTTTGATCTCACATAGATCAATAATTTCCCAGAAATTGCAGGAATTCCCTGATGTAAAATCAATGTGAGCAAGTTCAAAATTGAGTTGTTTTGCTTTGTCAAGAAGATAAAATGTAGAGCTTGGACTGTGCCTTTAAAGAGAGACATTTATAGATTGGATTTTATTTGCAATATTTTCCTCTCCAGAGATTTTCTCCCCATTTATAACCTTGAAATATCTGTGTTGGGGGGAAGGAAGGGGAGAAATGGAAGGATTTTGCACATTTGCCTGAAAGAAACATTTGATAGCACTTCGGGTCAATCATCGTTCACAAACATATTTACCCTCTGTCCTCACCTAAGTCAAAGTAACTGATGCTCCATTTAAAACCAGCATTTTCATTGGGCCACACCACTGAAGATGTCTGACCTTTATTCCCCCTGGTTTTAGCATTAAGGTAATGTGTAACCTGGTCCAAACGTCACCCATGGGGATGTGAATCCCTTCAGGTGAGCAGCCCCATTGCCCCACACATTTTGGGCAAGTGCATTATCATTGCAGGTGCACTTCTGAGTGCCATTAACATCAGACTATCCCACTCTGGGCTGTAACACTCCAGAGGGATAAATCCCAGTGTGACAGAGCTGGTGGCAGCCTTTAGGGACCCCTTGAGAGAAAAGCTGTTGAAGGATATATGGGTGGATCAAGTTCAAACAGTAGGAACTTCCAAATCATACACTAAAATATGTACATAGATAAAATAAGCCTTTTTGCTTGTGATCCTTTGAAAAAGTTCCAAGATGGCTTTAGATTACTAATTGGCAAATATTGAAGCGCATTTGACACAGGACTCCAAAATGCACATAAAAGCACACATAGTATGTGCCATACATTAGTTTGTACCATTTGATACCATTAGTTTGTATGGCACAAGTATGTGCCATACATTAGTTTGTACCATTTGATACCATTAGTTTGTATGGCACAGTACAGCAACAGCAGAGTGTAAAATTGAAGTTATGTGCACTAACTCTCAGACTATGAACAAGGAAAAGAGGATTCCCCTATGCCTGCAAGCTAACATGTTGTAGAAACCTCTTCTTTCAAGTCCAAGCACAACAGGGGACTAGTGAAACCAGTTTTCACCTCCAGAGTTTGCTTGTGTTTGACCACTCATCCAAAGAAGGTGTGAGTGAGTCATATGGTCTCATGAGAATGTAATAAAATCCCTGCATGTTACAAAATGGTGATGCACACCTTGATGTAACCATCTGCTCCTGCTTAAAAGTTCAAAGGAGGTTTTTGGTGGAAAAATAAGGTGGTGTGCTGACTCCAGTCCCTGAGAGCTCAGTGCATTGCTGAGCCCACGTATCTGTGCAGCAGTCAGAGGCTGGGATCTTCAAAGAATATGGGCAAGGGTTACTCCGGGATTACCCTCAGCATGAACCTGTGGGCACTCAGTTATTTTACAGTAATTGCCTGTTTCTAGCTGCTACAGCATTTCCTGCATACAAGAAAGCTCACTTCTTAACTGAGGCTTTGCTCATTTACTGGGTAGCTGGTAAGGAGCAGCTCTTAGGGGTACTCAAAGAGCTGCAACTTCAACACTTTGTTTTCCCTGCAGTGATCTGTTAAACTCCTTGTTCTGTAAGAAAGTTACGACTCCACTGGAATTTGTAATCAGCCATAACAGGTAATGGTGCTCCTCAGAGCTTCTCTGAACATCCCAGCCAAAATAGCCATCTCCTTTGGCTGTCAACTACCCCAGGCACTTAGAATGTGAGCCCAAAAGATGGAAACACTAAAAAAAGTCATTGTTGGGGTTTTTGCTGTAAAATATTACATCTGTGTCTGCAGTAGTTAACTCGAAGTTGTGACATTTCGGAAGCCCCCAGAAGTCTCAGGTGTTCACTAACAGCACAAGCCAAATGCTCAGCAAGGGAACTGACAGGTGTGACTCTCTGAACCCATCTCTTCAGGCTAAATCTTTGCATCGAGGGAAAAATGTGATAATTTAGAAAAGATGCAGATAGAAACTTCACACCCATTCTGTCCACCCAACTGAGTATCTGTTCCTATTCCTATTTCAGTTCTCCAGTTAATGGTTGTTTTTTAGCAAATGTTGACTGTTTGGAAGGGAAGCACTGCCAGCATGGAGTAAAAGACATGATTAAGAACACAGATTTGCTTCCAAATTATCTGTAAAAAACACTGGAGCATCATTACAAACCTCCAAGAGCCCCAGGCAATTCAATCTCCAACACCATCTATAGGCTGTTCTGCTACAGATACCCAAAGGATGACAGCAACAGCAGGATGTGATGACAAATTTTGTTCTGTGGACACTCGGGGTGGGATTTTTTGCCTCTGCCTTTCACCATCTAAGGAAGTTGGAATTATTGATGACATGGATTTTATGCAGTCAAGGGTGCAACAGAAATGTAGAGTGAGTCCTGCTTCGAAGGAGGAGATAGAAGTTCAGGTCTGGGCACAGTGAGGACTTTTTCTCAGACATTTTAGAGTGCCCATCAGTGCATGAAACCAGTTTGCCACAAAGCAGAGCTAGAGCTCTGCTGCCTTGCAGCCATATCTATTCCTGATGTAACACATATCTGCACTTCCACATAGTCATGTGAATTGGTATCGTGTACATTTTAATGTTTTGCTTGATTTCCTTCCTTCTAAGAGAATAATTATGGCCTTAGCTTCTCTCATTCATTAAATTAAACTTCATTCTCCACAGTGAGGAGCGTTCCCCACTGGATGCACTTCCTCTTGTGCTGAGACCTTGTCAGCTCATTTTAGCCTAAAGCAAAGTTTTCTGGCTGGGTTTATAAGCTCTTCAATATAAAGGAATTATAATGGATATTGCAATTTTTCCTCAACCCTGAGAACCTGCCTGCCCTGCAATGAGATGCTCAGTACCCACCAGCCCAGTGCACGAGCCCTCAGGCAGCATGAAATGACCACTTTCCTGTATGACAGCCAAACCTCATGACTCAATACAACTGTGGGCTACGTTGCTCCACTGATTGGTTTTTATAGAAGAATAATTAATTCACAGTGACTGACATTGTTTTATTTCCAGCCCATCACTGACATCTTGTCTGAGTTACATCATATCCCACAAATTGCCTATCTTTTCTGGCTGCTGATGCTCTCTATTCTCTCTTCTTTAGTATGATACTCATTATAATCTGCTCTCTTATACCAAGGCCAAGACTCCTGCTGTGTTTCTAGGTAATGTATTCTTTTACTGAGTGATTCATTGGGGAGAAGAGAGGAAAGAGAGAATGAAAGGCCTTGAGAGGAAAAATATCCAAGTTGCATGATTTCTGAGTCTCTGAAACAGTTCCAAAATTCCTTGGTGTTCTGGAGGCCTTTCCCTGCATGATGAAAGCACTGAGCTTTTGTATTGTTTGCTTTATTTTGCAATATTTTATGATTCTCATATATTCTGAGTTGTGTTGATTTGTAACTAGTTTTTCATCACTACCCCAGGAGGAAATTTCTCTGGAAACACAGGCAAGAAACGACGCCCTGAAGTGAGACACTGCAAATGAGCAACTGCCATCAGACGATGGATTCCACTATTTCCCTGTTCTTGCAGAATACTGCAGCATCTGATCACCTCCAAAAGTGATAAAGGGAAAATAAAAACATCTTTCTCCCCCTCCTTCCCCTTCCCATTTACCTCCTGCAGGCTATTAAATAGTGAGGAAGAGCCACGGCCTCCCCCAGCCAGGGAAGGAGGGTCTGTGATCAGAGGTAACCATGGATGCAAAACATGGCAGCTCAATTCCATCCTCCAACATATATTTTCTGGAGCAAGCTGCCTAGTAAATAGCATGTAAAGTCCCTTGATTTGTAGTGAGACCAACAGAAATAATAGATTTAAATCTTGTTAGGAGACAAGATTCCAGTCTCTATCTCAAACACAATCTGTGAAATGAGGATATTAGCATCTCCCCAGCTCACAGGCAATAATTGATCCACATAGATATAGAAAACACTCAGTTCTGAGGCCATGGGGGCTGTTGAAATATCTAAGAATGATGACTCCATCTCCTTGCTCTGCAGTTATTCCTGATTTACAGAAATACAAATGAGACCAATTTCTCACCGTTCGTATTTGAGAGCACGTCCACAAAAACAGTGAGTCCTTGAGTACTAGAATTCAGGGACCTAATTTCCTATGGATTTGCCTCTGTATGCTCTGGATCCTCTAATAAGCACTGAATTCATGATACAGCCATTCTCCTAACTGGGCACTAATAGGATTTCTCTTCTTTACCCAGCCGCCTGCATTCATGAAATGTGTTGAGCTTATTCTCCCTACCTGTCTGTCTAAGCAGCACCAAGGCTCGTTTCCACTAAGAAACTGCCTTCACTAATTTAAAACATTCATATCCTCAGCTGCTGTAGCAGAAAGAGTATAAAGCCTAATACAATTAGTTTCAAGCCAGCTTTACTTGCATTGGAAAAAAACTACATTGCTTTCAGTTCTGATCTCCCTTTCTGTTGTCTCTCTTTCATCATTTCAAATTCTGTTTGTACATCCCTGGAACTACACTGACATCAAATCAGCATAAGTTTAGTGAGAATCAGTTAATGGAAATTTAATCTATATCACTTAAAATATTGTTTTGGCTTTGCAACACAGAATAAGGGGTAGGTACCAAGTATTCTCACTACAGCTGGTGGAAATACTCCCCACACATGTATTGCTGTAACTAAAAGCACATCTGCAAATATATCCACATCTAGGGAAAGTGGGTAAAAGCCTGCTGTCAACTCTGTAGTTGAATGTATAGGGCAATAATTTCACCTTGAACTTTCTCTGCAGCAAGAAGGAATTATTCCACCAGCTTAGAGGACTGTTTTCATGACCTATATTGTCCCATAAAGGAAAATAAAAGAAGTAAAAACTAATTTTCATTAGAGTTGGCTTGACTGAGTTTATAAAGGCTTGTAATAAAGAAGTTGTTTCAATACAACTTTAAAACCTGTATACAAGCCCACTCCTGAACAACAAGTTTCTGGTGCACATCACATTTTTTTACCCATTCTTTTGCTTCAAAAGCAAATAGGCCTTTTTTGGAGTATATATAGAGCAATGTCTCTTGGACAGCTTTCACATTAGGTGTCATTTTATGAGGCTGAGTTTCTTATTCTTGGCTACTCACACTAAAGCTGCAGTTCTTATGAGCACATTTTAATGTACCAATTTATATTCAGAATAAAGAACCTACGGTTATCCCATCATCAGAAATACTTACGAGTTTGATTTTTTTACTGTTTCCATCATATGGGATTATGGTTTCCATAGAAAAATAAAACTAGGTTTTCCTTTCTTTTTTTTTCCCCCTGTTCCTTTCTTTCCTTCCACAGTTTATTTTTGGAATAGCAAATCTTTGTGTTTTAGTGTGTGTGTGTGTGTGTGTGTGTGTGTGTGTTTAAAAACAACAAACATTTGTTGTGTATTATAAGTTGGAATGGAATGTGCCTCTTCCCACAAATGTGTTAACCTGGAAGCCAGATGTGTCTTTTGGGATACTGAGTGTTGGTTCTTTCATGTAAAAATCCACACACCAGACAGTTTGGATCTGATCTCTCTTATCTAGTAGGGCAAAAAAATCTTGCAATATCAACAAGTTCCAGATAAGGGTTCCTTTTCTCTCCTTTTTTTTCAAAGCATTGAGAAAACCCTTTAAACTCTAAATAATTTATATGAAAGCATTGAAGTGCCTATTAAAAATGCTCAAGTAAGGAAATTTTCACTAGCATGAAGTAGCCAGAAAAGAATAATCTGATTCTTTCCCCCAATACTCAGAAATCTGCTACTTACTCACAAGAAAATGAGATGACCTGTCAGAATTGTTCCATTTGCCAGAATACAGGTGTGTTTAGCAAGCAGCATGAGCCTGTAAATCTCAAGGCAACTTTTTTTTTCCAATTAAAACTGCAAAAAGGCACCAACTCCTCCATCTTCAGAAATTTTATTTTCTTTAGAAAAAGCATTTTGACAGAAAATTCCTACTCAGCTCTCCTTAGCTTACAGGAGCAGAAAGAGCAGTGTGAATTCTCTCCTGGTGGGTGATGGCATCCCTTGAGGGCAGAGCTTCTTTTTTGCAACATTTCCTGTACAGAGCTACACCAACCCCTTGGGACTGCACCATATGACCATGTGTGTCATCTCTTTGCAGAATCAAGGTCTTACCTGGTATTTCAGACTTTTCATTTACATATGCATCTGTGAAAGAACATGGTCCAAGTATTTTGATCCATTTAGGCCCATAACCTCAGCTGAGGAAAGGGGAGCAGAGACAGAGTTTATGCCAAGGCAGAAAGGAGCTGGTTTTACAAATGTCTCTGTCTCTCAACTTAAATTTGTTTGTCTTTTTGTTGCCTCCCATACTATAATTCTTTTGCACAGCAAACTCCTTAGGCATTACCTTCAGATTTTAAGTATTTGGGTGTAGTGAGCACTTTCTCTGCATTTTAACAGGGTGTTCCACGTCTTTCCTGGAGCCTTGCCACGGCTTTGCAAGTCAGAAGAGATGAGAATGGACCTGGGAGTCAATCCAGATGCATATTTGACATCAGATAATGCTGGAGAGATTTCACCCCAAGACTATACTCCTCACTCACTATGCTTGGGAAAGAGAATATGTACTGTGGCAATGGGAAAAAAATGCATTATACAGAAAGTTGGAGGGCAGAGAAAAACCCCACCCATAACCCATTTTAAGAGAAATAGCATTCCAGCCCTTAAAAAAGCCCTAACTACTCAAAGTTACCGAAGATCCTCAAGTCTATTTTCCAGAAGGTGTTTGCTTTGGCTGCTTTCAAATCCCAGGGCTTGCTTTCCTCACTATGTCTCACTCTGCTAATCCTTTACTCACTTAAAGTGAGGCAGAATTTGAAAGAAGCTTTTTGAATGATGCCACCTAAAAAAATCCACATGCGGCCTTGATGCAGTTCATTGGGAATTTAGCCATCACTGACAGGAGAAATAGACACTCAGCATTCAATCCAAACATGTGACACTGCAGGAGAGAGCAATGGATGTTGAGTATTTGTATTTATGAGGAAATGAAAATGGAGAAAAGCTGGGCTATTGGCTTCTGTCCACTACTTTCCCTCACTTTAAATGTTTGCCCAGGCTTCGCTGCACCTCTGCATATTGTATTATCCTAAACTTACAGAGCTCTGTTTTCATTATTAACCTACAGACAAATTATTGGAAGACTCTGGTGTGCCATGTATCACATAAACCCTCAGAGAGCTGCTATGGCAATAGGCTGGGCACCAGCATTCATTTTTAAATGCTCTGGGGAATGGATTGGTACTTTCAGAGAGACTAAATAAGGTCTCCCAAACTAAGTTATTTAGAGCTCAATATAATTACATTTTCCCCTGCAGAGGTGGTAACAAGAGACTAAACTGTATTTTGGGCTTCACATTCAGTAACATCCACTTTTCTGCAAAAAACAAAGTCAACTTCATTGTTTATCCTCATTTAGGATTACGAGAGATGTTCAGGGTCCTGTACAAGATGATTAATGTCTTCAGCTGCCAGTGAGGCAAATGGGAGTTGGAGATACTCAGGTTCTCACTTTAGTTAAATGGATTTCTGCCTGGACACAGCCCTGGGCTGCAATATCTATTCCTGTGGGACAGCCGATGGATGTGGTGGCTGTGCAATTAAAGAAAAGCTCCTGGAAAGAGCCAGCCTGCACCAGAAGAGCATACCAGGAGTACCTCGGTTTGTCAGAAGATGCTCAGGAAAAGCCGCTGTACATGAGGATTTGTACAGATCCACCCTTCTCAGATACACATTCCCAGCTGCCAGCCAGAGCTTTGTTTCTGCTTCAGGAAGGTGATGCTGTTGTCTCAAATTTCCAGCCATGGGGCTGGAAATTCCAGTCACTAGACTGGAAATTTCCGTGTTCATGGGACAAAGGCAACTCCCTGCAGACAAAGGACAACACTGACCTATGTTAGAGTTGTCCCTCTAACCTGCACTACCATTTGAATCTTGTCCCATGCACTCAAAAATCTGTCCCTAGCACCAGTACATGGATAGTATTTCCAGTCTTCCAAGAGAAAGGGAATGAAGGACAAAAATGTCCCTTCATTTGTCTTTTGCATGCTGGGCCTTACTGCAGATTTATTAATGTCTGGACAAAATCATTAGCATTCTTTAAAAAGTCTAACTCTCCAGCCAAAGCTGAAATTAATTTGATAGATTCTCCTTGACTCTCAGTTATTAGGTGAGTGCAGAAAATGTTCATAAACATGAAGGACCTTGACATTGCATTCTGAAAACTGCCTTCATAATAAATTAATGATTTTTAACAATATAATTTCTCATTGCATGCTTTGCCCGGCTCCTCCTTACAAAAAAGCTTTTTGTATTTATTTCAAGATCCCTCACTTTGTCACAGTTGTAAGAACTTTTATGTGACTGAGCTGTGCATTTCAAAATCTTATCTTTGCCAAATAGTTCTAACAGCAACATGAAATAACAGTGTGAGGAGTACTGCTCAGCATCACTTCAAGACTTCATAGTGAGCTATAGTTTGGTTCAGATGTTCACAGAGATATTCTAATTAAAAACCCCAGTGGATTTGCTTTCTAAGAAAACTATCATTTACATGATAATGTTTTACATCTTAGAGAAAAATTGCAAGTAGACACTGAAAAGAGAAAGAAAGGAAAAAACATGCCAGTGCTACAAGGGCATTTATGTATGAAAATTGGGTCAGAAATAATTTAGAAATATTACAACTGTCATAAATACTGTGTTTTCACCTGGAAAATTGGGTTTATCAAACTGCTTTTTAATTTTGATAATCTGATTGGAAATCTGACATTGTAACCTGGGAACGACATCCTTCAGTCATTCCATTTCCATGTAAATGAGAATTTAGCCCCATGAGTGTGATGGAAGTTTCTCTTAACAAGCAATGAAAGCTTGGGTCCAACATGAGACAGATCTGAGGGGGGAAAGCAGTATCCTGCTGGGCACAGGTATGAGATGTTGTCACTAATGTAATCCTCCGAGAGATTTTCCTGAATTTAAAACTGTAGAACCAAACTGTACCCATTCTTACTAAATTATTCAAACATCCCTATAACTGGAATTTAATTTTTTGTCTCTCTCTCTCTATATATATATATTATCCTTGGTGATAGTATCCATATGTCTCAAATGTGTGATAATTTTACATACTCTATTTTGTCCTTTTATAAATATTTACATTTTCTCATAGTGCTGTTTCTTTTGTGTAAGTCACATGGTCTCCGTCTCACTGCTGATCACACACTTTTGTTGCCTGTAAAACTGTAAAACATTTTCACACATAGGGTGGAAGAGATAAAATTCTCCTTTTGCTGGTGTCAAGAGCTGATGTCAAATTAATTTAATTCAAGATTTATTTTTTTTTATTTTCCAGATTTAACATTTAATCGACTATTTTCCTTTGGAGAAGCTAAACATTTTGCTTTCTCTGACAGAGTGTTCGGCCTCAGTGCCATCCTTCATTACCACAAACCATCCAAGATCTACTGACTTAGGTGGAGCTTCTAAAAGCAGACAACCTCATCTCCAGTGTGCTGCAAAAATCCAGTTTTCCTGGAAATACAGTACAATGAACTTACAAGCTAAACAGGGAATATGTGATCCTTCACTGCCTGTTCTGCTGCACAGGCCATGCACAGGGCACCCAACATCATGGTAACCCACAGTCTTCATGTGGCTGACTTAGCAGCTGACAAAGACACTCGAAGAAATAAGCTTAAACTTTCAACTTAGACAATTATCAACCAGTTTCTCTAGATTTTCAGTATTTTTTCCACAGTGAGGACCCATACTACGATTCTTCTCACTCAAGGCATTTTAGCACAATCAGTCTAAAACAAAACTGAAAAATTGATATAGACAGAAGTTCAGCCTGTATATATATATATATATATGTACATAGATAGATAGACAGATCGAAATTTGGATACAGATATATGAAAATTATTCTTTCTCCAGGCTCTGCAGTCTTCAAAGTGGCTGAATTATTTTACTCCAAGTTGCCAGAATACCTTTTCAGACACACAGAGAGCCTGTAAAATGGGAGGTGACATTTTGAGTGATGCCAGCAGGGGACTGGGACAAAAGCTGTTAAGCCACCATGGTTGTTCTCTGTGCTGGTGCTCCCAATGTGATTCCCCAGCCACATGTACTGGGCTGGGACCCCAAACCTCACATTGTCTCCCTTGCTCCAGCAGGTCTTTCAAATCTGCAGAAGAACTTAGAAACAAAAGACAAAAAAATTATTCTGGTGACTTACTGTAGGTGGATGATTAATTGTTCTGAGATGGCAGTCATGATTACAGGGCTTTCATCTCAGGTGACATTAATTAGGTTTTTCATTCTTCTGCACAAATACATGATAGCAGAGCAAATTCACTGCAATAGCACTGGAGAGGTAACATGCAAAGCCCTTCTCTGTCATCACCAATCAAAGAGCCTTAGAAACTGCTAATCAAACACATGGTTTATTGAAACAAGGCACTGCCTCAGTTGTCAAAAGCCCAAGGTCTCTGCTCAGGACAGTTTTCTAGGTGGCTTAGAAATATAGTTTTATCAATCCCCTATGCCCAGGTGTGCCATTGCATCCTGCCCTCACCTGTCCAGCTGCAGAGCCGACAGACAGGAGGTAAGTCCGGTGTTGGATGCAGCCAGAGTAAACACAAGTACTTTTTTAACAGTGTTTAGGTGAAGCTCAGGCAAAGCCAGAAGCTGCAGAAGACATCCAATTCTCCCTGCCTCCACTGAAGTGGAAGAGAACCTGGGGCAAGTTTGTAAGGGATCCAGAGGAGCAGATCCAGAGGAGCAGGAGATCAGTGGCTGGGATCCACCATCCTCAAGATGCCTGTGCAGTCCCTGTTCCAGTGCACACATTCAGGCACAGTCAGAGGGAGCTGCAGAGGAGCCACAAGCCCAAAGGAAACAAGGGTGAGACTGCTCTCTACCTGCTCACCCAGAGGTCTGGAGAGCACAGGAAGTTGAACTGGTTACCCCAGCCATGAGGAATCGGGCTGCTAAGGCAGGAAATCAAGGAGAAGGGAGGAGGGCAAAGCAAAGCATGGGAAATTTGGGAGGAAAGAAATTAAAATGAACTATAACTGCTTAGTAAACACAATTTTTTTCTCACCCTGGGAGACATTTTCTGAATGTATTCTGCATCATAATGGCACATGGAACAAATTAACTTGCAGCCATGACCTACATTATGATCAGAAAAAGACTGTTCTAGCTAAAACAAAGTTGTGAGCTGATGTTGTCAAAATACAGAGCTGTTGTTTTCTTACAGCCTTTAGGATGATCCCCTGCAGCAAAAGGCTTCAATGTATTCAACAGCAAAGCATGTCTCTTAATGGCTTTCAAGCATTTAAGTCCTCAAATCCCTGGGAAGCATGGCTATCCCTCAGTCATTAGCCTCATTTGATCTAACGGGACAAGCACAAACAAGAGCAAAAACCAGGAACTGCAGGAGTGGAAACAACATTTCCCAGAAACATTCAGTAGGTGTGAAATATCTGGAGTCCCCAGCATAACCACATCAAACCAGTGAGATGTATATGTACTTGGCACAACCATACTAGCTTTGAAATTGCTTTAGCCCTTTTGGATCATACCCAAAGTAGGCAAAAGCTGACACATTCTCCTCTTCTGCAGAAGAGGCAAAGCAATATTTGTTCATCCAAGCAGCTCATGCTCATGATGAGCAGTGCACATAAAATTTGCTGGAAGAATGGCTGGATGCTGGTTTTGCAGCCATATTTTTTGTGACCTAAAGAAGGTAGAGGTGGGTATTCACTAGGATTTTGAGTCCCAAGCCCATGAGCAAGTGCAGGATCTTCCCCTTGCCTCTGGCTGGTTTCAGTCTCTATGTTTCCAGCAGTCTGGCTCCCGTGTTCACTTACATTCCCTGTGTTCCAAATTCAAGCTATACCCTGTATGTGGAAACGAGCCTCTTGTGAAAGGATCTGCAGCACCCTCCCACAACAAAAAAGCTCCAGAGTGTTCTCCTTCTCACTCTACTCTCTAAGGCTTTTGAAGCAGATAGACTGACCCATAAGCAACCTTTGCCAATGAACTCACATATCAAGTTGCAATTAGGAGGCTGCAGTTGATGATGCGTAGGACAGAAAAGTATGACAAGACAGACAACACTGAAGGAGTGCCACAAAATGTCATCAGACATTATCAACTACCATTGGGCCTGGAGCTTTCCCAGGGAAGGCTGCCAAGGAGGCAAGAGAGCACCATGTCTGCAACCCAGTGGCAAGTGTCCTCAGACAGCACAAGAGACCCAGAGCTGTCATAAATAAATCTCTGAAAGCTGGTGCAAAACAGCAAGTGAAAGCAAGGGAAACAGCAGGGAGAGAACTCTGGAGGCAAATGTTAGAGCATCACCGAACCATATGCAACCCTACAAAAATAATGGCCCTAAATTACCTCTCTCTGGCCTTGGTTCATTAAGAATTTGATAGAGCTCTACTGGTGCCACTGGAAGCCTGCTCAGAAAGCCAAGTGGACTCTGGATCAGGCCCTAGGACTGGAAAATATATTAGGTCATAAAGTACACCATTACATATTTTATAAGGGAACAGCTATCAACGTCTGCTCCACCCCAAGAACATAAAAAAACCAGCTGGAAACACAAACAGCTGTGCATATCCCAGCCTCTCTTCAGCTGTAGCTTCTTCCACATGCTCCTAAACTCACGTTAGAAAGACATTTCCACATCCCCCTATCTTTAGGAGGAATCTTCAACCACTGAGAAAACAATTATGTTCAGTGACATCTGTGAGTAAAAATAATTATAGCATAAATAAGATATGCTTGACATTATTGTCAGCTATTTGAGCTAACTCCTGGGTATGCAAATGTGGATGATGAAAGATATGTTTGCAGGAAGCTTTAATAAGTGCTTCTTATATCACAACATTTCAGCCAAGATTTTGGCATTTGCTAGCCAGATTTAAAACTATTCTATGAATACAGTCCAAATCAGAGCATCCATTTCTTCTAAATAAAACTTTTCTGTTAAGGTCTTCACAGAACAATAGGCAAGAGGGATATGTAGTGGTCAGAGGTATTGCTAAAATGACTACTACTTATTCCTAAGACAGAGATTTTTTGACCTGTATTAAATTACCTAATTCTTGGGCAAATATTTTATTCTCACTCACAAAGTTGATTTGCATCACACATTTTGTGCTGGATCCATTTTCAAGACTACCTCAATGTCATCTGTGCTTCCAAGAAGGAAGAAGAGATCATCTGTAGATGGATGGTTCCATGGTGAATCTGGATAATTTTGCATTTAATTTCTTTTTCATCATGTCTGGGAGTTGGGCCCACATGGATCTCCATGATGATTTTCCTTCTGCATTAGTTATATAAACTAGAATATGTGTTCCACTGAACTGTCTCCTTGATCACTGAATCTAAAAATCCAATAACTGATAAAAATTTTCGTTTGCTTTTCTGGCATGTACCCCTGGCTTCCCAGGAATAACAGATGGGTATTTAATTGTTTAAGGACTTCTATTTATTTTCCTGAAGATAAATGATAAAAAAAGAACTCTGTACTTCACAGAGTGCCCTTAAAATATAGTGTCTCTGAGTGGAAAACTTGCCCAGAGTTTTCCATAACACACCAAATTAAATACAAGCTCTGTTTGCAAGACTTGCAGTGTGCCTCGGGCTGTTTTTAGTGCTGCTCACATGGAAATGTCACACCATGCAAGTCTCCACTGTAGCCCACGCAAAGCTGATATTGCCCCCCAGGAATGCAGCCCTGCGGCCTGCTCTGGTGGAGTAATGGATATAAGTCTGCATGGATCATTGAGAGATTCCTGGCTTTTTAGCTCTCTGGAGTAACGCTAGCCTTAAGCTGGATATAGGACAGATTCCAGTGATTCACTGCTCTACAGCAGAACCACAGGAGTCTGTACACAAGAGAAGAATTTTGGAGACCGGTGTTGCTAAATCCTGTGTATCACATATATCTGTCCTGAAGGTTTAGGTGAGATGTTTCTACAATCTGATTCTACCCATACAATAAGAACTAGAACTAAAAGAATTGCTCAATACTGACAGAAAAGCCCAGAGGTGATAACATCTGCCAATTTAACATGGAAGTTGCCATGATGTAGAGGAATTCCTGGGTGACAGCACAGTGATGACAGTCCCCCCTCCCAACACTTCATAGGAAAGCTGTTGCCACTAAATAGGAAGGACACAGAGAATACCAGTGACATTAAGTGTCTGGGCCACAAAGATTGAGCCTGTTGAAATTAGTTTTTAATAAATACTCTAACACAAAGGAAATTCCTGAACATTGGACAACAGCTAGTGTGGTGCCAAGAGTCGAGTGGAGCTCAAGTGTGAGCCAGCTGGCCAGCACAAATATCAGCCAAGGCAACAAAAAGATGATAAACACATCAATTAATAAAGATAATTAATTAAAATAATCAAGTATATAAATATAATTAAGGCCAGTAATCATGGTTTTATGGTAAACAGGTCCCATCATATAAATCTGATGTCATTCTTTGATGAGATTACAAGTTTGTTTGATGAAGACAACCACGTAGATGCAACACACAGAGCTTGGTGAGTCACAGGACTCAGCAGAACACAACATGCTGGTTATAAAAACATTATGAAACATCTGTACAAGAGAGGTTGTTTGTAGCACGATATGGTTGCAGGGCAACCACAGACAATGGTTTAAAAGCTTCAGCAAATCTGACATGCAGGATCAACATCAGAATATAAGAGGTTAACCATGGAGAACAACAGGCACTGTGTAATAAGTTTGGGCACTGAAGACAGGATTCTTTTAATCCAACCAAATGCAAAGTTTCACAGCTATCAGTGAGGCCTGTGGGCCATCCTTGCAGCAAGGAGGACTGCCTGAAGCTGTGAGATGGGCAAGAGTTAAGTAACTGAATACGAGTTACTCTAAGAAAGGAAAAAAAAAAAAAAAGAAAAAAGACAAATAAGCAAATTTGACCTTTGAATATGCTAAAAGAAGAGAATTGGGGGGTGGATTGTTACCTCTGCACACAGCACTAGCAAAACTGTCCTGTTTTAGCACTTGCATTTTTTAAGGCTGCTGAGAACTTGAATAAAGAAAGAGTCTAAAACAATTTAGTAAAATATTTTTATATAGCTTATGGAATTCAATCAATTTGGTTAGCAAGACAATGGAAAGGTGATTGCAGTGTGTTTGTACACACAAAAAGAGAAAACACTGGGTATTAAAGGACCCTTTTATCTAAAGCAGCAAAGCATAACAAGAAGCATGGTCTGAAAGGTGAAGATATACAATATTAAGGGAGCAATTAAGAACACATTTTAATACAGAAACTTATAAATCAACTGTAGAAAATACAAAGGAAAGGGTGAGTTCTGCAGTTCTCAGCATATGCAAGTCAAAACTGGAGGCTATTTGCTATTTGGGAAAAAAAAAGTTAACCAAACATAAATTTCAGGCTAAATATAGGGTTAACTGGCTTTAATTAAACAAAATGTCAGAGTAAATGATCTAGTGGTCCTTTCTGGCTTTAAACCAAATGAATCTCTGAAGAAATAGAGATTGCTTTTCCTTTAAAAAAAAAAAAAAAGAAAAAAAAAAGAAAAATTCACATGATGATCCTGGTTTTCAGCCAGTTGAAAACATACTCTAAATTTTTCAGAGGTTTTAGTTTTCTCCCTTCTGCCTTTACTATTTCAAGCAGAGCAGCATAAATATTGATAAAACATATTTCCCACCAAAAAGGTGATTGTTCAGTCAATAATTTCCATTGGCATTCATATATTATAAGCTGATGACTGCTTTTACAAAGTGCTGGATTCCTCTCAGCATTTCTTGGTGAACAACAGAACACTTTTTCATTGAAACATGCATAAAATTTCTGGTTTGTACTTTTCTTCTTACCTGTATTTAATGTTGTGTGGGCAATCAATGAAGTGAATGAACTTGACATATGAAGTCGTGGTTTATTCCTATCTCTGCCGCCAGAAAGAGTTACATCAGTGCCATCTGCTAACGTTTTGCATTTCTGCAGCACATGACGGGATCGTATCAAAGTGGAGCAATTTCTCACTGCAGCCCTGAGAGTGGTGTGACATTTTTTGCATACCTCCATTGCTACATGATACATTGGCTTAAAAGAACACTACGTGGATTGGTGCGAATTTTGGATCCAAAAATAAAAGAAAATGTAGAAATTGAATTGCCCTAACGGGGTGGGGCCTCCAGCACCAGTTTTTCCTGGTGTTTCTCATGGTAATGTCCTAGTCCATGCTGGGTAGGCTCTGTGCTGCTGGACCTTATGGTGCTGATTCATTTGGTCCAAAAGGCTCAACATAGCTCACACCCACATAGCAAAAAGCTAAAGAAACAACATCCTTTTGTCTTGCCAGCACGATCAAGGTTCATGATTTATTTTTTTTGGTAAACAATATGGCCAAAAGTGAGTTGGTTTATCCCACTGGGGAATTCCACTTTGGGAAAACAAGGGATGAAGTGGTGTTTCCTAATGAAAAGCATACACTGCTGCAACCTACAGGCCACAGCTGGTATGCATCTGCCAAGAAATACCTTCTTTTGGGGGGAAAGAGATTTTTCACTCGGTTTTCCTTTCCATGTTCAACTGACTGTCATGGAGTTATTCCTAAATTGTTCAATATCAATGAAGGCAGAATTAGCTGAACTCTGTTTCCAAAACTCTTCCCTAACAAGCACCAACATGTTATCTTCCATCTATCTCCCACCCATGCCAAGTATTTTCAACTACACTCTTTATCTTTCCAGCACTATAGTCATAAGGTAAAATAATACAAACCTGCTCCATATATTTGCTTAAGGTATGTTTGAAAAAAGCGCAGAGCAGAGTCACAGTCAGAGCTGCACACTTCTTGCCAACCTCCTCCAAATGAAATGAAGGACTTGGGACTAAGTTTGGAGTAACCTTGGGCACCTTCAGCAGATTTTCCCAGTACACCAACTTTGAGAAGATAGTTTGTCAAAGAGCAAAGTCTATCCCAACCCCTTTACTGCACACACAAGAAGAAGCATTTAAAACACTTGGCAAGATCTCCTCCTTCACCCATGGGGAGCTCACACCCCCCTGGTTCTGCTGATGACAGCTGAAACTCCTTCCACGTTCCTGGCCAAAGCATCAGCCATAATTATGGGAAAACTTAATCTAGGACAAGGAACAAGAAACAGGCTTTGCCTGGCTTGTAGTGGTCTGACTCACCATCTGCTCTTCCCTTCATATCATTTTCCTATTGGGGGATAACCATCAAATTAAAAAGTCAAAAACAAGCTGGCTGATTACATTCCACACATAATAAACAACCAAATTCCCTGGAAGATGGTACACACAGGATGTGGAAACTGAGTTTTTCCAGTCTTTCAGTGTTTGTTTGTCACTCAAGTACTTTCTGTGCTTTAGAACATCTCCCTTCGTACATGAACACTTGAGGTACTGTCAATGATTTGCCTGAATTATACACATTTCCAAATAACTACAGGGCCCAGCACCTAATGGTAAGCTCAGAAACCAGCAGCAGTTTGTAAATCATTCACAGATCAACCAGGGAACAGAGCCTTGAAAAAGTACTCTTTGAACAGCTATAATATACTTAACAATATTGCAATAAAATGTTGATACTTGGAAATCAATAGGGTCTGACAGCCTAAGTATAACTCTGCGGTCACAAACATGAGTTTAACTAACTTCAGAAATATTACCTAGGCTGGATGAAGATGAAAATTGGCCTTTTCCTTTACTGAGGGAAGAAAACAACAATTTCCTGCACTGTGGTCATGTAGAGATTTCACCTCCCTGCTGCCACACCGTTCTCCTGATAAGAAGCTGTTTAATCTCCCTGACCAAGGGAACACCAATTCTGCTGATTCTCCAAAGGAAGTCAAGACACAAAACATGCCTTTACCTCAGACGTGTCTGGAGCTCCGAATGAAGCAGCATGAAGGGACATGCACCAGAGCTGCAGCGAGGCGTGAGTCAGCCTCCTCCGGCCATAAATCCGAGTCATTGCAAAACTCCCTTCCATTTATTCCATCTGATCCTCACCCCTGATTAATTTTGCAATGGTGTAATTTTAAAAGCACAGTTATGCTCCCCGAAGGAGGTGCAGGTTCTCTGGGGAGTCCTGGAGCAGTGTTGCCAAATCGCATGATTTTAATCTTGAGTCTTGTGATTTCTGAGTGTTCTTCAGCTTTGGCTGCCAGAAGCATGCAATGACATGAGAAACTCAGCTAACTCCTCTCTTAATTTTTATTAATAGTAATTTTCTAGACTTTATGGTTGCACCCTAAAGACCCAGAAATCAGAACTCAAAATGAAAAAGGGACCAATTTAGTCATTTTAACTGTGATTTTTAAGATTACTCTGTAATTCATGAAAACCTGACTCACTATATTTTTCTACTGAAGTTGGCAGCACTGTTTGCTTTTCATCCTCACTAAACTGCCCTTTAATATTATTCCAATTTAACTGCCTAGATTATTAAAGAAACAGGGAATACAAACCCTATGTATCTGGAGGCAGAACAGCAACCTGAGTCCTTTTTTTTCAGATGCTCACAAAGGACTTGTTGGTACTGGATGAGAAACAGGGACATCAGGATGGTGGGGAGGAGAAGGGAAGAAGACAGGTCCTCACTGGAAAGGCAGAGAACAGAAAGAGAAGATGAGTTTTCTTCCTTTAAGGAAATGCCCCTCCACAGAGCCTCCCAGAGGTAGGACAGCGTCTTTGGCTGCTGTTTTCAGGATGAGATGAGATGAGATGGGCTGGCAAGAAGCAAAGGCACCTTCTGCAAAGCAGGTCTCCAAGCATGTGGCTTATCTGCTTTTCCTCTGTTATCTGCAGGACTGAAACTAGACCCAGTTCAGAGTCAAGGAAATGTTCTTGGGGCAAGGAGGAGTCCATATTTAACCAGCTTTGAACTCAGGGTGACAAATTATACATTATACAATTCTTGCAGTTACCCAGCTCACAAGCTGGGCTTCTCCTTTGCCTTTCCAGGTGCAAAGACACTGTGGGTGTATCAGCAGTGTCACTGCTCCTCCAAACACTCAGGCTTACAAATAAAGAGAGCGTTACCATTCTCGAGCATTCAGAAAGGGTTTGCTGAAGTTTGTTGTGGGTAAACGATGCTGCTGACAGTGCCAAAGTCTCCTTGCTGCTGATATAGCAGCCAAGCTCCCATAAAGGGATGCTTTGTCAGGGACAACCCTTGTGACCCTGAAGAGGCATATGACCATCAGAGCCGCTGTGTTTTTTGGGGGTAGGAGGGAGGTTGTGCACAAGTTGCTGTCGCCTTTCTGAGAAGAGCTGCTTTGACACCAGTCAGACAATGGGTATCATTGCTCATAAAGGAAGTGTCTCTGCCCAAAAACATCATGGCAGATATTCTGTGGGTGTGTGTTCCCTTGCTGAGCCGTAGCATGGTCACTGACTGGTGACCACAACGTGAGTCCTGCTACACTTGGCATCTTTCTGAAAGTATTACCTACTGAAAGCATTTAATTAACTGATAATTTCAACCATAAGACCAAAGGAAACAAAACAAAACAAAAGACAACTGTTTAGCCCTGATGACTTTGGATAAAACTTCAAAAATAAAAGCCAGGCATTCCCTGTAGGCACCAAAGGCAAGTCAAAAGGTTGCCAGGAACTGTATTTTGCTTTCAGATACTGTGGTTGTAAAGTCAACCTCCTACTTTTAGAGGACCTGACATATTTTTTTGCATGGGAGGAGGCATTAACAGCTTCTCTGGGTATTATCTTCGAGGGAAAAATCATTTAGCAGATATTAGCTATCTCTGAATAGTAATGGGCCAGTGAAGAAAAATGTGTTTTGCTTAAGTGTTCATTACCACTGCGAGTTTCACTTGCTTTAAAACAACTTGCATATTAAGTAGCAATAATGTAAGCCTCATTAGGGGCTGCCCATATGTCTGGCAGTGAAAGGATACATAGCTCTGGTACTATGAAAAAAGCTATTCCCAACCTTTTCCACTGGCAATGCCACCCTGCCGCACTCCCCATCCAGGTGGAGGCTCCCACTCCTGCCCCTGGGCTGACCTGCAGTCATTCCTCCTCCCCTTTATGAATAACTACTCCCATATCTTTCCATCTGTTAAGAGGTATATTACTCTGTAAGTGCAAAATAGATTACTGGTATGTCCATTACTAGATTGGACTGCTGGCAAAATGAAGTGATATTCAAGGAAGATGAGTAAATGTATCAAAATGCAGCACTAAGCAAGCATTCACCCCACCACAAATGGAGAATTATGTTCAGCTGCACTGAGCTTTGCCCAGGAGAGGAGGAGAGAGACCCGAAGCACTAAGCCTTACAGCTTGATAATGTATATATTAATATAAAGGGGAGAAAGGTTTTGACAAACTGAACATTTAAATATGCAAATTTGAATTTATAAATTTGAAAGTGCAAATTTGCACACAAAGATGTAGATTTCCAAGTGTATCGAATATTTTGGGTGTTTGGAGATTTGACGCCTTCTGAGTGAAAAAACAAAAAAAAATAAATCAAGATTTCATGTATTAATAGCCAGACCCAAAACAATAATGGAAGGATTTCATACAAAACTGTAAGATGTCTCCTATTTTTAATGCCTCTAAGCTATGAACGTTGGTATTTCCTACAATCTACAATACAAAATAACTTTAATTTCTTTGAAGCATGCATTTTTATGAAGTTAGAGGAATAAAAATTCTGACCTTGAAACAGTCATATTTATAGTATCAAACTACAAAATATGTATGATCCAGTTTATCATTATGCCTCAGTTAGATGAGATTAGCTAATCAGGCAGTTTATTTTCCAAACACCTATATGCTGTTATTGTTTGTTTGTTTGTAGTTCTGGCACACGAGCCTTACAAGGATGCACAACATGATTAAGGATTTGTTTACATTTTCTTTAAATATCATCAGCGTTATAGTGTGAATGACACTTTTAATCACCTACCCAATTCTGTGTCTGTAACGCCCCTAAATTCTGAGCACTGATTTATTTTGTGACAAAGCTTTGCTGGTGTTATGTACAGACCTATGCAGCCTTGCCTGACCCCCGTTAGAGTCAAAAGCCTCGAGCCCAATTTTAACCCCAATCACACAAATCAAGAGGAACCACACTAGCACATCAAAGAGCCATAAGTGGGGGGAGACTCAAGGTTTCATGATCCCTGGGCACCCCAAATTGTTCCTGCCCGGGCTGCACCCAGGCTGTCCACTCAGCACCTCAGATACTGCTTCTGAGAGGGGAAGGGAAAAAAAAAATCAAAGGCCAAGAACAAAGAAGGTCATTTGGAATGTGTTTCAATCCTATATTTTAACCCAAAAAATAAGAGCTGGAAAGATTGATTAGGTCATCTTACTCAACTGCCTGCCAAAACAGGAATACACTCCGTAGTATTTTCTTGAGAGCTTTTATCCAGCTTGTATTTAAATGATTCAAGTAATGGGGATTCCACAGTCAACCAGACTGCTGTTTGGAAAAACAGACTGATAGCCAGCTTAGATTTCCTCCTGCTCATTTTCCTGCCATTCCCACTCGCTGTGCCTCCTTCAATCAACCAACACAATTTTTCCTGTGCTTTGGGAGCAGTTTCCTTGCCCTGCCATGCTGCACTGAAGTGAAGGGAAAGGTTGACTCGTGAAATGTAGCTTCAAGCACAAATTTATCCTCAAGATCTTGAGAATATTTGCTCCTTGGCTGCTGGCATAAAACATAGCAATCTTGGGAATGTCCTGAGGGATTTAAAGCACAAACTGATGATCTTAGCAAACTAGATACCCTGCCCTGCTTGGTGTCTCCAAGTCGCTATTGACAGCTGAATTATACCCCGCCCTTGAGCTTTCCTTTAAGCCATTCAGGCTTCTTTTGAACATCCCTCCCTTTAAAGCCCTCCCGCCCTGACATCCTTCCAATCTGTCCAAGACAGCCTTTGTTCTCCCGACCCACTCCAGAGAAACGAGGCCCTTTGCAAATTGCAGACCATCCATTCAATTACATTTCAATAGTAATGCTGGCACATTAGTTCCACTTATCCTTGGCTAATAGTTCAGCTTATATTCAAACAGCCATTAACATAAAATCAACACAGCAATTTTGTATGAATTCTCATATCATTAATCCATTTAAAGTGGATACACAGTTCACACTCCAAATTCACTTAATTATTGACTTAATAACATTTAAAGAGGCCATGGTCTTTGGCTCCATTGGAATGCAATATTGTTTTTTCCTGATTTCCCTACTTTTACAGGTTTTCTGCAGAAGTTAGTTCTGCAAGGTTTGGGTAATGTTTGGAGGTGTGTCACCTCACCTCACCTTCCTGTGAGAACTCCCCCCCAATCACAGACAGGTTCAATCTCACAAGGAAGAGCCTGTTGGCTGGTTTGCTGGCTCAGCCTGCGGAAAGAGGAAAAATGTCCAGGGTGGGCTGCATTAAATGGTCCTATTTGCCCAAACCCCTCTGCAGGAGGCAGCCACGAGCATTCCAGCCTGGAGTATCCTGGGGTAACTCCTTTCAGCCTTCTCCATTGCTGTGGGCTGCAGGAAGCCCTCATGGTGCCCTGCTCCAGTGGCAGCCACAAGCCTTGCTGAGGAAGGGGAGATAATTACATCTTTCTTTGTATCTGATATAATTAGCTCTTTAGCTCTGGCATGGACAGCAGATATATCATGATAATATCTAAGCACTACACAGAAAATTAATAGTTTCATCAAAGTTGTCTATGAAGAAGCTTATTTTCCTCCATAATTTGATTCAATACTTCTTTTTTTCCTCACTTCTTACCCATTCCTCTCTTTTCTCTCCTTGTCATCACCCATGGCAAATGATGTTGTTTGCGCTTCCGCTGCTGTTACAGGGCAAAAGCAATCAGCAAGCGGCGAGTCTTGCACTTCACTTTGAAAAATGTCAGGTTAGGACTTGTCTGAATCTTCGCATAATTTGTGTCACTGTTGGAGGCCTTTCCCTGAGACTTATTTTCCTCCAGTGGCTCCAGTGGGATTTGGAAGCATGAAAAAAGATCTGGGGAGGATCAGAAACACATCTGAGAGCGGTGGGTAAAACATGTTCATGGCTGACACGGACCATTGTCCCTTCCAGCCTCCCTGGAATGTGGCCTGAGCACTTCCCTGAGTGCCTCTGGTGACAGCGGAGAAGGGTGCCCAGCACCATGCAGTGCCCAGCTAGATTCCACCTCACTGTCACACAGAGCAGAGCTATCAGGCTCAAGCCATAGGTAAGTCCATGCTGGACTTGCTGTTTGCCAAAACAC
Organism: Pachyramphus minor; assembly: GCA_013397135.1. NCBI lineage: Eukaryota > Metazoa > Chordata > Aves > Passeriformes > Tyrannidae > Pachyramphus > Pachyramphus minor. Next base: position 665,869 of record VYXB01003697.1, read on the forward strand.
CTTGAAAACTACCTTGAGCCATCCCTGGGATTACAGCAGCCCATTTTGTTATGTCAAAGCCGCTTCTGTTTGCCCTGGCCCTGTGGCAAACTACATCCCACAGCACAGACACATCCTGAACACCCTCTCTCCTCTCCAAGATAGCAGGGCAAGCCAGGCATCCCTGCTGCCATAGTACATTCACAGCACAACATTGGCAGGAAAACTCCACTATAATAGACTCGAGTGGAAACTAAATGCATCAGGGTTTGTGCTGTAAAGGGTTATTGGAGCCTATGAGGCTACTCTGCTTTTCCCTGCCTTTCAGGGAGAAGTGAATGCTTGGAGGATCACACCAATGGAGAGGAGCCAAATTCTACTAATGCATTCTTGCCACAGACATCAGCAAAAGGAGAATCAGATGCACAGTGCTGCAGGTCATAAACAAGCATTTTAATCCGGATATTGGAGTTAAAAAAGAGCAGAACACCCCAGCACAGACAATAACCATAGTATGTGGTTTCTCCTTAATTGGGCCTGAGGGTGTTTCCCACATCTTCACTATACTTAACACTGATCCTTCTTAATTCAGGCACACGGGAATTTCCAGGTAGCATTTGCTAGGAATTGCCTTTAAAAGAATGAGTTGGTACTTGCTATAACTAGGTGCAACTTTGCACCCATACTGGTTGCTTGGTTATAGCTCTGAGAAATAATATTGTTTCCTACTTGAGATTCAAGGCTTATCTGTACTGATAAAAGCAGACCTCTTTTTGTTCAGCATCTACTGACGCATCTGTTTGTTTTACAAACTAACACTGTAATCCTGCTTTTACTATAAAACGCAATAAAAACATTGAAAGGAGACATAAAACTGCCACTAAAACTCTGTGACATTTCACAAATACTGGTAAACATCTCTGTGTCCTTCCTAAATTTGCCACAGATTTTCTAAACATTGTGTTTAGTAAACACAGTCCTCACAAAGCTTCTCCAAACAAGATCCAGAGCCTGGTTCCAGGCGTTGTGCAGATCAATGCTCTCACTGCAGGCACCAACGTGTTCTTTGGGATCACAGCCCCCCTTGCAGTTGCTGGGGAGATGAAGCAACTGAACACCTGCCTGTCCCTACCTGCACAGCCAGCAGCGATCACAACTCTTGGCAAGTTGGATGATGTGACAGAACAGGAGGAATCTACTGACACAGACCACACCTAAGCAGCTGGATTCAGTTGGGATATTTGTTATATCACCCTAGCAGTGCACAGAGTGCAGCACCTGGGGCAGTGTGACTTCAGCAAGGGCTAGAACCTGAGGTGGCCTTACAGCTCAGCCCCACAGTGGAGCAGCACATGGAGACCTGAGAGAGCCACAGACTTTGCAACCACAACGGCTCTATTCCTACTCAGCACTTTTAGGAGAAAAAAAAACAAAATCGTGGTGTCTGGGTAGAGCACACAAACAGACCAGGATGCAGAGGCCACCCAGAGCCTGCCCCAGACAAATCCCCCATGGTGACTCAGCTGCTGTCCCAAGCAGTGGGTTGGTGCATGCACTGCTGGCACAGGGGAGCTCCCCGAGCAGGCAGCACTGCCAGCACCAGTGGTCTCACTGCACTGCTGCTCCTGCTCAAACACCCAGCCTGGGATGTGTCTGGACTAACAGGGCTGCTGAGCTCCAGCCTCAAGCCAGAAGAGACTCAGCAGCAGAAGTGGAAAAATACCTCTTTCCCACATGTATCCAGTCACCCCTACTGCCTGCCACCCCTACCCCCTGTTCCAGTCCATGTTATACATGAGTTAATATAAACTAACCTGGAGGGCTGCCCTGCTTTGGAGATTCACGTCACGCTTCCTGTTGGGAGCCTCACCATCCTCATAAATATGTACAAAAACGATGGTCACTATTCCCAGAATAGATCACATCATAATCAAACCTGGAACAATGTGGTTAAATATTTTCTCTGTTGTACTGTGGAAAATCATCATTGGAGGGGTCAATTTAAGCGGTCACAAATTTAACACGTACACACATCACCCCTTTCATGAAGAAACTTTAGAGAAAGAAAGGAATTGAGTCACTGCTGGGCTCCTCTGGGACCTCTGCCCCCACTCCTCAGCTGGAGCAATGTACTTGTGGATGCCTCATCTACAGCCAACTCCTGGACACAGCTTCCCTCTTTCAAGCTGCTGCCTGAGAGGAACACTGAGGTGCTCAAAACTACCAGTCTCAGAAATAAAACAAACTTCCAGCAGGCCAGCCAATATTCCCATTGGCTTTGGCAGGATGAAGACTCAGAGCCCAGCTGTAGGCCTGGAGGTGACAAGAAGCTCCAGTGATACACAGCTCTAGATCAGAGAATAAACACCAAGACTTGTCTTCATCTGCGGAAGTTGTGCAGACACATATCCCCACCAAGGATGCTTACACATAGAAGGAATTATATGGAAGATGTTACAGCAGCATCTGCTTTGTCTTGCTTGAAGAAACAGGACAAAGAAGAGAAATACTTTGTTTAATTTCCATATTTGTAGGAAAACAACATAATCCTGATTACTGTATACGTTTCTTGAAGGGTAGGATCTACACTTACACCTTTTTTCAGTACAGATGAAAGAAAAATGAGAAAACACATTCATCAACAAGGCAGATGAGGATTTTATTCAGGGTATATTTTAGCCAGAAGGGCCTTTCTTAATGCCTGGGATTTTCCCTCTTCCCACTTTTTGCAGTTAAGATAAGGATGTCCAGCCTGCTACCAAGTCTTTTTCTATCTGTGCTGTACCATGCCCACCCACAGGAGAAAAAAAAGAAACAAACCCACACTCAAAATCTTATGTCCAGCCTTGCTTCCCAGAGCACAGAATTCACCCTACTTTTTGTAGAATTATGCTTCTTTTGTAATTCAGCTATACCTGAAGTCTTTAGATCCTCTCATGATCTTCTTCTAGAGCTCTGTGATCTGCAGAGGCTTGATCATTTCTGCATAGATAAGAGGTGCAGAAAGACTGAACTACTTGAATATAACATAAGAAAGTCCATGATAATGAGGGGACTTAAGGCCCTATCCACCAAATCCTTGATGGTGCTCAGACCATTGGAATTTTACCAGTAAGGGCACTTTATTGCTGTCCTGGGTCACCACTGGACTTCTCTTTTCACAGAGGGTATTTTCAGATCAAGTTCTCTTCGGCTTTAGAACAGGAGACCAACCATTTCAAAATTCCTGGCAATAGAAATTTTAGAGGAAATAGTTGCTTTGAATTTATCAAAACATTTGGTTTCCGCATGAATTACTTATTTTTATTTTTGACAATTTCTATGACAGTAGGAAAAACATAATTTGAAATGCCCCAAGGGGAAACTGAAGTTTCTTGTTTTGCTAATGCAGACATGGACCATACTCATGCTGCTGTAATTTCCTTGTCTCTTTTTTTTTTTTCCCTTGTCTTTTCTTGTTTCCTTTACAAGAAACAGCATCAATAAAGTGACTAAACAACATGATTTCACAAACAGTTTTGATTTTGCTTGAATTCAGTCCCCAGCAGAAAGATACTCGATGAACAGCCCTTGTCAGAGGTACCAATCAACACCTGCAGCTGAATAGGCAGGTTTTGCTCTGCCTTTTTTTGCTTACAGATGTGCCTGTACAGCCCAAGCACTGCCTCTCTCCCACCTTTTTTTTTTCTCCTTCCTTTCTTCCATCAACACAACCTTTCTGCAGCAGAGTGGGATGTAAGGCTTGAGTTGGCCAAGCTGCTGTTCACCACAGGATTCCAGAAGTGTTGGGGTTCTCTCATGGTGAACAAGGATTTCAAATGGGAGATTTACTGTAACATGAATCAGAGAAATTTTAAATTGGTTTTTGGAGATCAGCAGGAACCTCAGCAGCTCTCCTGGAAAAAAGACCCGTCTAAATTGTTACATCAGTTGTGCAATGAGGTTTCACAGCACTCATTAACTACTCTGGGGGTTTGGGGTGATTTTTTTTGCTCTGCATCAAGTACACATTTCTGCCCATGTGGGGTTTTGCTGTAGGCTGCTACATATTTTGCTATTGTCTCTTGTTTCCCCCAAAGACATTGAAAATTTCTCTGCCTCATGTTTTATTTACAAATTTTTGTGGCTTTGTGTTTTATCAGTTTGAGTGGGTGGGAGAAACTCAGATTTATGGATTTTTAATAGAAAAGTGGAGAATAGCTCATCTCAAAATCTTACACTAATGGTTTGCAATGTGTCAGGAACTATCCTACTTTATGGAAGTCAGAATACATATTCTTCTGGGATGGGTCATGAACTGAAACAAACTTTCCTGTGAGAAGGCTCAAGTATAAACACCACACAAAACAAAAAGGCAGCCAGTGCTGCAGTCCTGGACACGCAGTAATCTGGGGCTGACAGACTGTTTTCCACTCATAGCTTTTCTGTACTTAGTGGACCAGGGTACAGCTCCTCCTGTATTACTCAAAGATGTCAAAGTCAAAGATGGGAGACAGATTTCTATCCTCAGAGTATCAGGACCCAAGGAATCAGCAAATGGAAAAAGAGAATACCTCTGTAAAAAAATAAAAATTGTACATGAAGAGCTTAGAAAATACAGTAATGTGCAGAACTGTTCCCTTCTTGAGTAAAGATTACATGATGATTATTTCCTTTCCTGGTGCAATCTCTTTTAGCAGAGACCATGGCTCCACCTCAGCACATGACACACCACGTGGAAGGTTGTACAGACCCATGTCCAAGTGATTCTTCCAAGATCCATGTATGGTACAGCCCTCCTGGTCAACACATGGGGCAAACCAGCTCTTCCTCAGGAGCTGGGAACACTCAGGACAGAAACATTCACCTCTTGGAGCTAACAAGGAGAAGACATCTGCATGAAATGTTCTGCTTGTGTATGTTAAAAACCAGCCTTGCTCTAGATGAGAAGCCACCCATATTTTTTCAGCTGCATTCAGTACAATTTTACATTCGCATTTAAATCAGCACCCTTGGAACAGGGTGGAGTCCAGGTTTGAAAGCCAAGAGTCATTTGAAAACATCTTTCTCTGCAAGCCAAGCTTTTCTTATTTGATATAGCCCCAAAAAAATGGGAAATGTTCAAAAGGGGCCTTCAAGAAGTGCTCATTGCAATGCACCCTGTGATCCCGTGTTCACACAGCAGCTGCACACTGCTCCACACCCACTGCCTGCTGTGAGTGTCCTTCACCAGCAGCAGAGGGCCTGTGTCCATGCAGCCTGTTCCTCCCAGCCTTGGACTGGCTTGAATTAGGAAGGATGTGCTGGTAACGACTCGACTACACACCCCCCTGAGGGAAATACAGCTCACACCCATAAAGAAATTCATTTGTCAGGATAGCTTGGGCTGGATCTCTGAGCAAGCAGCTATTACAGCAAAAGGATGTTGTTGCTGGGTAAGCATTTCTCCATTAAGATTTTTCTCCAAAATTAAACAAAAAAGAAAAAAAAGTAGAAAAATCATACTTCTATGAAGCAGTAAAGTGAGCAAGTGAGAAAAAACTGTTTTATTTTAAAAGCAAAATATATATGAACTTGATAATTTTTCCCTTCATTGAAAGTAAGCATGGGTGGATACTGTTATGAAACAATTTTAAAGAGAGGTCACAAAAAGGTGATGGAAATTGGCTCGTTAGAATTAGCAAGAAAAACTCATGTTCCAAGTACAGCATCTAAGATGAGTGATAAATATTAGATAAATGAAAATACTATTTTATTTATAATTCTTACTGCAAACATGAGACACTGATTTGAAATAGGAAGTTGAGCCAATTTTATAATTACTAGTGATAAAATGCTTTAACCTCTGCATTAGCCGCCACCAACACAGTGCCTTTGACTCCACTAATCGATCTTAATTGATTAAATGAATGCACTTCATCTTTGGATTTTATTGCCAGCATATTCTGCCACTTTCTATTACTATCCATTTTGGAAGATACCTGATGATCACATCTGAATACCCTTCCAGTTCCGTTCTAACTTTCATCCTCTCATTAATTACCTGATTTCAGCAAACCTGGCGTGCATGTGTCCCATTTCTCGTGAGGAGATGCACCCCTGGCTGCCAGCCAGCTGCTGACAGCCCAGATTTCTTGCAGCAAGGGATTCCAGCACACAGACACCTCTAAAACACAGTACATCCAACCCAACCAAGAGCAAACAATCTTTCCGCTCAAGTCTCTACCTCAAGCAAGTGTTGCCCTGCATAGAGAACCCCTTAGGTTCATGAGTTCTTTTCCCTCAAAGGTTCTTTGGGCATTTTTTAAATGAGGTCTCAAGATAGAGCTGCTTAATAGTGAGTTTTGCCTGTGTCCCAATGTTCTGTTTAAATCAAGTTAATGTTAAGATGTTTTTCCTCTGAAATTTACTCTGGGTTTCCAGGTGCAATTCTCCCCAAGATAATCTGGAGTGACTATATGAAGGCAAGGCTGGTGGAGAAAACCCCCAGAATCTGGATCATGTGAAAGTTGCAACTACATTATTCAAAATAGAGACAAAAGAATTTAGTCACCTAGAAGGGGAAATATTCCCTGAAATAGCTGACAGTGGAACACCTAAATTATAATTTGCATAACATTAATCATGAAGGGATAGGTACTCAAGCACTCACATAACGAGCAGTGTATTACAACGAAGTTACTAGAGGAACACAGGCCTGTATTTGGGTTATTTGTCCTTAGGGACTTGAGTCAGAGCTCATCATGAGAACTCAGAATACAATCTGACCCATATATGCTGTAAGAGTACTGCACATAGCACTGGGAAAGCACATAGCAAGGGAAATGTGTTGGGACAGTGCCTGGAATCTTTATTCATGAGAGCAAGGCAGATAATGTGCTGTTGCTGTTCAACCCCAGATGAAAACACCCCCACGTAGCCACCAGCTCACTCTCCCCTGGTGGGGTGGGGAGAAGATCAGAAGAGCAAAAGTGAAAAGCCTCATAGGTTGAAATAAAGGCAGTTTAAAGGGTAAAGCAAAAGCTGAGCATGCAAGCAAAGCAAAACAAAATTCATTCACACTTCCCATGGGCAGGCAGGTGTTCAGCCATCCCAGGAAAGCAGGGCTCCGTCACACATAATGGTGATTTGGGAAGGCAAATGCCACCATTCCAACCATACATGTCCCCCCTCTTCTCCCACTTTATACCTAGAGCATGATCCAAATGGTCTGGAATAGCCCCTGGGTCAGTTGGGGTCAGCTGTCCTGGCTGTGTCCCCTCCCAACCACTTGTGCACCCTCCAGCCTCCTCACTGGTGGTGGTGGATAAAGAGGAGGAAAAAAACTCAACTCTGAGTAAGATCTACTCATAACTAAAACACCCCTGAATTATCAACACTGTTTTCAGCACAAATCCAAGAGACAGCCCCATACCAGCTATTGTGATGAAAATTAACTCCACCCCAGCCAAAACCAGCACATATGCAGAAACCAATGGTGCAGATAATTAAGAAAAAATGGAAAATAGGTTCTTCAAAGGAGAAAAATGGACAATCCCTCTTGCTCTGACACCGTTTTGAAAAGAAAATCTTCTTGCTTGGTTTTGAGTTCTCCTGGGGATGCTGTCAATACAGTGACTAGGTAACATTGAAAAAATTATAAACCTTTAAAAGGTCTTTTTGTCCTCAGCACAAGACAGAAATTCAAGAAATACTCATCCACATAAGACAAGTCTTGCAGCCTGCTCAGGTCAGCAGTTTTTGCAAATGATTGCCATGCATGTTAACATGGTATGAAGGCTGTCTCAGAGCAGACAACTGAACTTCCCCAGCTCCAAAAACTCCAGAGGGGAGAATTACAACCTGCAGATGATGCCTTGGTTACAATCCAGTCTCCAACAGAAAGTACACTGAGCCAACAGCTGGGCTTTGCTTTTACTACCAGAGTCATAATTTCTCTACAACATAGTATAGATCGATGTCTGGTTTATTTTTAAAAAACAGATGCCTGCTAAGTTCTGTCTCTTAGAAAATGGCTCTTCCAAGTTCCTGCTGCACTTAAGTTTTATCTTATATAATAGATCTTATCTGCTGCATGAGTCAAGTAGGGGAGGAGGTTTCCTTATCTGTCTTAGCCAACAGAGAAAAGCTTAATGAAAAAATCCTATTGTTTTTCAGTAACAATCTGCTTGCAGCTCCCAGCCAAGCTCTGATACCCGATGGAGATACACTGATACCCATCACACTACTACAAACATTCCTTTAGATCCAAATCACAATATTCTACAAGAGCTCAGACAGCATTTCACTGTATTTTTTCTCGGTCTTCTGGACTTCTGAGCATGCAGGTGAGCATACAAGATTCCTTAGCTGGAAAGTTTCTTCACAGATGTTAAAGATTTTTAAGTGTGATAAAGTTAACCAGGTTTACACATGAAAGGTGACTCCATTAAAACAACAGTCTTCATAGTGCCATGGCTGATTGCTGATTCTCAATAACTCCCTGTGCAGACAGCTGTAATTCCCAAAACATCACCTCCAGAGCAGACCTGTATTTTGGGCACTCATTGAATTCAGAAATTAATATCTCTGCTGTTTCAGGAGAACTTGATGACCACTTAATCTTTCCAAAGACATGCATTATTGAGTGTAACACCTAAAGCAGAACCACCAAAAGGCTCTCCTGCTGAAGGATCAGGAAGTATTCAAACTTTGCTAATTTATTCCTGCAAGGGAAGGCAAATAAGCTATCCCAACATATGTTAGCTTTTATGTTTTTAGAAGTTTCACACAGGGATTAATGCAGATATAAGTTTCCCTTAATCTTTCTGAGTTAGGAACACACAGAGAGTCGATTTATCAGGTGTATGAAGGGCCACAGCACTCACTGGTTTTGTTTTTCTTTATAAAAATGCAATTAAAATACCAATTTCATCTTCTCCTTGCAGCACATTTATGAAAAGGAGCCATTTTCTTGCAATAAATTCCTAAGGATTTTATTACATGAGCAGCAGAGCATAGTAGAAGTGCATAATAAATCAGTCCAAATTCTAGCTGTGCCTAAAAGGTTTATAGAAAGCTCTCTACCCGTTTTTCACACTCCAAAATCTGAATTGTAATTAATTTCAGGAATCAACCAACCTACCCTTACTTTAAAGATGTCAAGCTGAGGAGTGCATTATGTGAGATTACAATTAATCAGGAGTGGAGGCGCACACACACACATCTTCCCACTTAAATTCTTTGGCCAAAAAATATTATAGCAGCCTTGACAGATACTAAATGATCTTTTCAAATAATACTCACTGGTGATGAATGTTGCAGTTTGGCAGCCTTGTGCTAATACAGAGCTTTTCGGTGCAAACAGGCATCATTTGACAACTCCTGCATTAACTCTAATGACATCCTGATGGCCCTGACACTCTTCTCTCTCTTGGATGCACCATCCCATCTGGAAAGAACTTCAGGGATGGAAGACCCCAGCATGTTAAACTATATAAAAATAATTATCAACATTCATGAAACATTAATGAAACATTAAACATAACTGTTTGGTAGGACAGTGTTGTTATTTACTCATTTTGTTGTGCATATTAAATGAGTTATTTATAAGTGCTGCTGTCTTTGGCCCCAGTAGTGCCTCCTAATCTTATATTGCCCTGCTGAAAGGCCACGTGGCTTTCTCTGCCTGTGTCTAATACTCTTTAAAATATTGGATAGTCTGGGTTGCGGTCACAACGTCCTCAAAAAAAACCCCAACTCCACATTTAGAGCAGAGCACTGATATCTTTTTACATGTGTGACTGGAGCAAACACAAGGGAGGGGACTCTGTGAGTACCCAGCAGGAGCTGCCCCTCTCTGGGTAGGGTCCTTCCCATGCCCTGTCTCTGCCCTGCAGTGATTAACCACCCTTATATGCTGGCAGAGAGGAGATCCAGGTCACAAACACCACCCACAGTTAAAGCAAACCGAAATATCAGTGTTCATGAGCTTTGCTTTCCCTCCCCTCCGCTGCAACAATACCTGACCTTTCCTCTCCTCCTGCCCAACATGCCATATCTTTCCAACAAGGGAAGACATCTCCTTCCCCTGCCTCAGCTCCTGAGGTGCTAATGAAAAGGCTGGACAGAGTCTGTACAAGGCAATAGTCCCAGAAATATCATTTTGCTTCACTGTCACCTGTAAGGGGTGAGGAACAAAAATAATTGCTCCCTAATTTAATACGGACTTCAAATAAAAGCTCCTCCCCTTCCATTAATCTACCCATATTTTTGTCCAGTTCACTAGGAGAATTATTACATTCTGTTATGCCTAAAATATTTTTCTTCTTTAATCACTGGACAGGGTTTCTACCTGCAGTAAATGGACTGAGCTGACAAAGAAATTTATTAGAGTCACCAGCCAGAGATCAAATTCGTCTCTCATCAATTATTTGGGCCACTATTGTTTCTAGAAGTTTCTCCTCTTAATAAAACTGATCACAGTTGAATATTTGGCTGCTTCTGTAGGAAATGCCAAGACTTGTTATTTCATTATACATGTATTCTTCTTACTTGTATGTTCTCTGGAAGGGTTTTATATATAAGTGATGAGCATTGTCTGGTTGACAAAGTGTGACTCAAGTACAAGCCAAAGAGCTGGAAGATAAATTCATCCTCACAGTGCTGCTGCTGATTTTCTATGCAACAGTTAATAAAAAGCACTTTTCCTTTGCCCCTCTATCAGAGGCAGAGCTGGCAGCTTGGTGTTTTGGGAAGAGGAAAATAATGAATAGAAAAATGAAGAGAATATCTGGGCAAAGCCCATTCCCCTAGCCCAGTGTTGAAAGGAGGACACAACTTCTATACAACCCTCCAGAGAAGGACTGATAAGAGCACAGGATGGTCTTGTCCCTAAGAAAGCTCTTCCATACCCTGGGAACCAAATGCAGGCATCAAGTGATACAGACTGAGAGCCTATATTACTTTTTCCTCTCTTGTAGTGCACAAGGCATGGGCTCTTCAAAAAAAGAAAGAAAAAAGAAAATCCCTTTGCAGTTCCCAACCCACCTCTACAGCAGCTCCAGTGGCAAAGCTGCTGCAAAGACACTGCAAAGTCCACGAACAAGGAGGAGAGCCCAAGAGTGGTACTGGTCTGGCAGGAAGGTGCACAGCACTAACCTGGGAAGGACTGGAAACACAGCAGGAGCTTCTGTCAACTGAGGAGGGGCAGAAAAACCCACCAGGAATCACAGCTCTGCAGGGCCATGACCCACATGAGCTGGGGAGGAGGAAGCTGGAGGCAAATGCATTCCCAGCCCATGCAGGGGCTCTGGCACAGGGCATTATCTGGAGAGGGACTTTGCCATCTCAAGGACCAGCCAGCTTGTTTCTAGGACCTACCAGCTGCTGGAAGGCAAAGCTGGATCACAGAATTTATCACTGGAAACACAGATGATTTGCTTGGAGGACCCATCCTGGCAGCTTCACAGAAACAGGAGATCACAGTGGCAAGCAGGGAATGAGCAAGATCTCCCTGCCACTGTGACCTTGGCACTGCTGGAAAGACAGCAGCAAGGGAGCTGCTGGGAACAGGCCTATTTCCATATGTCTTTTTGAGCATGGCATTGCCTCAGGAGGGATTAGTGTGAGAAGTCAGGGCTCTTCCTCAGGCTAGCAGGGGTTGGGCATTTCATAAAAGAGACACTGGCAGCTTTGGGGACCCACAGCATGCAGGTCCAAAGCAGTGTGCTGCGGGAAAAACATTTGCTTGTCCTTGAATAAAGGGCTTTAGAATATTGCTAAGCACACAGGCAGGATGCTCCTGTTGGAGGACTAAAATTATGCTTTCACTTCCCCAGAATGAGAAACCAACGAGAAGGAACTGAGAGCCCATGTAAGCACTGGAATTCAGAGCAAATTCCTGAGGATTTTAAGCCTTTACTTTAATGGAGATGCCATTAGAAATCTTTGCCAGAGATGAGCACAGCATAAACTAAATCAGGACAGAGAGGCCTGATTGTATCTCAAGGACTTTCCTCATTCAGACTTAGAGTAGATTTTACATCGGTTTTCCTAATGGCATTAAGGCAAATGTTTCACCACTACATTAGTCCAAACTTACTTCATGTATCTGCCCTCAAGTCTATAACTGCCCAGCAGCCATAACCACAGACCACCTCATAAGCCTCTAAAGAACAAGATCCCATAATCCATACTTTTCTAGCTCTTTGCACTGTGTCTACAACATTTACTCAAAGGTAATTGAAAAATAACAGTAAAAAAAAAAAATCATGTGCTATAAAAACTTCTTTTGCCCTGTGCTTACCAGCATTATCATGCAAGAGGAACGACTTTTGCTGCAAGAGACAAAGCAGAAAAGGGGCTAAGGAGCAATTACTCTGAAAACTGAAATTTTATTCACATAAGACAACTTTTCCATTCATGTGTCTGAAGACACTTCCTGTCTGGAAGTGAAGCTCCCTTAACACCAATGTAATGCAACCAACTATGATGGTAAATGCCATGAAGGAACTTAATGTGTTAGCAAAGTCATCCACATCCCTAGTGGTGTAGCACAAAATATTCCTAATCTTTGTTTCATGGATTGTAGGGTTCCACATGATGATGAAAATCTAATTTCAGATGTGGTTTTTGTAGAACTGGATCTCACAGTTGCCTTGTGACATGAAGTGGAGAGAGATGTCGGTCATATGCATGTCTGACTCGTTACAAACCATTTTTAGATCTGTTTCTATAATTATAACATTCCATAGCCCCAATCCAGGAGTTCACTGAAGTCAGTGAAAAGCTTGACTTGAAGAAAAGGTCGTTTGCTTGATTACCTGCATTTTCCTCCCATATTTCTCAATCATAAAACTCTTGTCTCATTTGCTGGTATTGTTCATTAAATTAGCTGTTTCAGAGATCAAAACACCTCAAAGGTCCAGGTTTCTTCTGATTCTTTTGTTTCTCATCAACTAGAAAAGTAAGGAACAAGATCTGTAAGACTCAGATCTCATTTACCCAGAACACAAAAGGCAGGTCTCCCCTTTGAGCTCGCTCACCTTGACTTCTGAACATCTACATTAACATAAGATGTGTGAAGAGCCCTCAAATTAAGCTAGAGGAAAATCTTTGCACACATCCTCCAACAGCTCTGAAGATGTATCCACCAAGTCTCAGTCACCCTGATTCAGAAGACCAGCTCCAAAACCACTGACATTAATGGAGTCTTGCCACTCACCACGAGGACTTTTGGATTACCTCTTATCTTGCACAAGGGATTTCACCTTCCTTTTTCATTCACTTTACTACTTTGGAAAGTAAGAATAAAAATATCCCACTACTTGGCTGAATTACCTTTGAGATCTCCCAGTATCCCTTTGAGGCTTCCCACAAACCAAACCAACACAATGTTATTACAGTCAAAGACCAGCACTGGCAAAGCACATGAGAAGATCTCAACCTCGGAGGTCTAATTAGAACTCCCAGTTCTAGAGGGAACAGAATGCCTGCTCTAGAATATGAAGAAATTGTCTTGAATCTACTACATAAATTGATTTAAGAGAGAGATGAAAAATTAAATGGTATAATTACAAAGGTTAACAAACTCGAGGGAGTCATTAGACAAACTGTGAGAAGATCAGTTTTTTAAAAAAAGAGCAGAATCAAAGATAATGGAATTCAACCATTTCAACTCAGTTTTCCTCATTTTTCTCAGTTGAGAAAACATCGTAAGCCCATGTCAAACAGAAGTGTTAAATGGTAATTTCTACAGCATTTATCTTCAAGCATTAGGTTTAAATGAGGCTTTATAAGGTAAAGGCTGGTGACTATTTAACCTACTATAGTGGAAAAGTATTTAAGATATTAAACATGATCTAAAACTATTGCTATAGCCTATCATTTCCTAATTCTTTAACTCTGAGGGAGGATTTAAAATTATTTATATAAGCTTTAGTAAACAAACAAATACTCCATATAGAAAACTAAAACTGAAAACTATTAACTGAGAAGGAGACATACCTACTGCAGGTGTAGTTTAAGGGAGAGTTTTCCATAGTATCTTGATGAATTACGAACCTAATTCTAATTTATGGGAACACTTATGAGCTATGATAAAGGAAAGATTTTCTCCAGGAAAATTTTTAACTAAAAATACATGACAGAAGTACTTACTTTATGATTTTTATGACAACAAAAATATACAGTGCCAAAAGGCTGCTGAAGCTCCTGATTGCTTTCATTTCATTTCTCACCATGAAAGCGAAACAAGAGAACGAAGGGAAGATTATATTGCCAACTTTCTCATTATTAATGGCAAAGGAAATAGCTGCCTTAATGCATTTGATTACATCTTAATAATCACAGTCACCCAGTTCCTTTTTAGACATGCCAAATTCTGTAACAGAAAAATATCTTTACACCGACCACAAACTGCTCGGTGCCGACCACTGACAAGTTGTGACAACTGCACTGAGCCTTCTGGGAGAGTGTAAATATAACTGGCTTTGCACCCACGTGAGTATCATCTGTCACCACGGGGGCATTATCAGAGCTCAGGGAAGGCAGGGATGGGCACTGCACAAGTTTCCTGAGGTGCTTTGAGAAGAACAAAAAGAGCAAATGCACACGGAAGGAAGAACTCCTCAGTAAGCATGTGCAATGCAAAAGCTGCCCTCTGAATTCCTGATGTTTCCAGACTACCCTCGGGGGTATTCCTGGAAAAAATATATTCTTTCTAATACTAGTAGAGCTCGCTGAGCTCTGCTCCTCAAGTGTGCCCAAAAGCTGAGATAGGGCTATCAATGTGGCAAGCTGTTAAGAAAACCTGATCTTTAGTAGAAAAATAAAAATCAATCACTAGAATGTAACTGAAACTTCCCAAGCCTGAAATAGGCTTTCTTGGACTTGAGCTAAAGAAGTGCAGAGGGTTTTCAAGAGTTGAAAGCCCTGACTTTTTTTTGTTGTTGTTTCATACCTTCCCTCAAGGTCTTGGCCCCTCCCAAAGGGAGAGCTGTACTACAGAAATTGCAGCATGGCTCATAAACTGCACCAGCCTTGGCCTTTTGTCTGCTGCCCAACAGAATCAAAAGTCAGCATCAAAACTGAGCTTCCTTTGTGAGGAGCAAGTCAGCAGTCACATAGAGAGAACAAGAAAGCAAATCCACCACCCGGCTTCCCAGGGTAAACACAGACCTGTCAGCAACAGCTGCATCTGACCACAGCTTGGTGTCCTCTATTACTTACTGTGAAGTGGAAGAAATTAAAAGTTTGATAATTAGATAGTTCTCTAACAAAACCCCCATCTCAATAAAGTCACACACACCAGCTTGTACACTGGGACTCTGTGCTCTGGTACTCTCTGGTGAGATACAGCAGAGGGGCAGAATTTTTTCTACCCACCAGGGTTTCCTATTGCCTAAGACCCTGGGAGCATAATCTCTGCTCCTTTCTTAGCTCCTCACAGGTGGTTGTCCAGAGCTAGATCCCAGAAGGATGGAAATGAGGGAAGTGCAAAATGGGGAAAAAATAAGCAATAAAGAAGAATCATGAGGAGAAAGAGTAGCTCTGCACTGCCCTGAGACTGCTGTAAAAGGATGCTGCATATGGGAAGGGAATAATCTATTCTTCATGTGCATGGTAGGTTAGACAAGAAATAATGAGATAAAATTACAGCTAGGGAAATTCAATTCAGACATTAGGAAATACTATCTAATGGTAAAGACTGTTATGTCCTGAAACAGATAGCTTAGGGAAACTGCAGAATATATGGTGTTGGTGGTTTAAAGGGACAGATGAACTAAATTAACTCCTCAGATCTCTTCCAAGCCCATATTTTAATTTAGGGTAAATCATCTCAAATTTCTCCATACTCTCTTGTACCTGTAGAACCTCTAACTTTCCAGACTTAGTGGAAGGGCTTAATTTTGAATTAACAGTGCCTTGGGGGTTTTTTAGCAGTATATAAACCGAGTGATAATAACTATAGTACTTTATTATGTACTTTTACCATAATTATACACAGACTATAGCTCCATTTAACCTAAGAATGCCATTAGGCATCTGGCAACGTGGTCTTCACTCTATCAAGAATATCAGCCATTTCAAATAATGTTCTTCAACTACTCCCCAAAAAACGTTCTCTGGTTACAAAACATCAGGTCTCTGTATTTAACTACCTCAAACACTTTAGTGTTGTAGTGTTGTTAACTGGAATGGCTCCATTTCGAGTTTCTCTGGCTGAACAATTTCTGATAGACTGCATTGTAAAAATTCTGTGAGAGCAGCACTTTTTGGGGGTGATTTATTTAGTGTTGCCACTTATTTCTATCAAAATCACAACCTGAAGACCAGGTTAAAGAGGCAACAAACAAAATCTTACAGGCCTCCTGTGTTTAAAAACCAAAGCAAGACTCTAGTGGTCACTACAAATCTGATCTTGCCACCCATTGCACACACTGGCATCAACCCAGCAAAGCACTTAAGTGCATGCTTAATTTTAAGCATACAGGTAGGGCCATTTAAACTAATGGAACCATTTAAGTGCTTTGCTGGATGAGGGCCAAGCTCCTCAGCATCTTGCAGTGTCAAGTATGCAGAGCAAGGGCTTCATCTAATTGCATCAGGCTTTAATTGACAAAAATCAAAGTAATGCAGCATTCAGACTGAGCCCATCTCTCTTGGGCAGCTATTCTAATCACAGTGAGCAGCACAGGGTTTGTTCAGGCTGTCCCAATGTCTGAAGTATCCTTTTGGATTTGAGCCACCATGCCTCATCTCTGGCATAAGGCCCTTTCCCAGCAACACTTGTCTAAGTTTTCCAGCCAACATGCCCTCATCAAAACAACTGATTTGTTCACCTGCCCCAAATGATTACACTACATATTTACGTAGTTTTTCATACCAACTGTGTTCTATCACTTGCTATTATCTCCTCTTAATGTACATTCAAGCTTAGGCTGTGGACTCCTTTAGAAAATGTTTTTACTCACATTTTGCAATTTTTTATGCATCTGTGGCTCTATTAAAAAAAATTAATTGGGAAAAATATTATTGATGCTGCAGCAGCTAAAGAGAGCAGGTCATGTAATGGACAAGCCTAACACCTCCATAGCCTGAAATCAACCCCTCTTCAGAGATATAACTTATTATTCAACTGATAAGGAAAGGAATACTGTGTCCACCCATTAGCTTAACTAATCTGACCTCTATATAAGCAATATTGCAGTTCTGAAATAGACCATTTGAGAAAAAAAACCCAAACCAAACCAACACAACTAATTCAGTGTAAATGTAGAATTAACTTCTCACCACACTGTGTTCCTATAAACACAGTTATGAAAGGGAAAGAAATGACACGCCTGGGAATTTGTCAGACTATTGCTTTTAGTTAATGCAATTATTGAAAAAGGGTGATTGAGAGCTGTGTTAGGAGTGTGGGCAGAGCACAGTGACAGCAAAGTGAGAGTGTTCCGCATCTGTACAGCCCCACTCACATAAGCAGGGCCTTTGCTTTAATTGCATTTATGCAAGCATGAAACAAGTGCAAGGCTGAGCCACGAGCCACAATCAAGGTATGGCAAACAAAACTGTAGATGGAAAAGGGGGAAGAAGTTTCCAGAAATCCGAGGGGAGTTTGTAACATCTTTTGTCATTGTGTTTTAACATGGTCACTGTTAGAAAATAATCATGTCTCATTTATAACTGCTGAGCAGACTTAGGCCTGAAAGGTACATTTCTCTAGAAAATATTTCTCTAGGAAATATTAAGAAGGAGGTAGAGAAGTTCATGTAGTCAGAACTTGCAATAGCAATATTTCTGTAGTAGCTCCCTGAAATATAACTATACCTTCAGAAATGCAACCACATTTTCCTGTATCTTCTACAGGAAGCAGAATTCTGCAGTTAAGAGCTGAGGAAACTGCTTTTTGCAACACCTAGAAACAATTTGTCCCTGAACAGTGACCATCCTCACAGCAGCTGCAGGAAGTGAAATCCCCCAGATCTGTTGCACCTCATCACTCTGGTAAAACAATCCCGTAACACAGACAAGGAGGCAGGAATAATTCAAACACAGAGGTAATATTTAACATATCAACACATTTTATCTTCCATGCTTGCAAAGGATTCATCGTCTTGCAGAGTCTTGCAGAGAAGAAACGTGACTATTAAATAAGTAGAGTTTCTAAGCTCTTACTTTCAACAGGAGTCTGGAGTAGGTAAGTCATGTGCAGCAACTTGGATGATGCAAAATTTCAAAATCCACCTGAAATGGATCCTTCTGAAGAAAGATTTCATTTGTCAGCAAATCTGCAAAGAATCTTTGTCTTTTGTGATGCCCTTTTGGAATTTCAGCCCTTGTACTTAGAAAACAGATAAAAATGCATGTGAATTTAGACACAGCAGCAATTCTGAAACTCTAGATTGCAGGTAAACCTTCATAACTCACTGATAATACAGAAAGTCATCAGGACCCTTCTAAATTGAGTTATTCATGGGGGTGAACCCTGAATGAACACATGAGGTTTCCAGTTGTCCTTTGAAACTACCTCATGCATGAGGATACTTTCTAAAATGCATGGGCAAGACAAATATGAGGATATGGAAATAAATTTAAGGAAATCCAATCTTAAAATGTCAACAAGACTATCTCTCAGCATTTTTTACACAGATCTCATATCAAGCCCTACAACTCCATAGTGGCTCTTTCTATCAGGATTTTTTCCTTAAAACCCCCTACATTTTAGCTACAAAAATAATACAAAAACTTTTTTTTTTGTGACTGTCCCACAGAAAAGAACTTTTAGTTATTAACTCCAAATTTAGCTTTTAATCATATCTGCTCAGCACAGGGCTGAAGCTGTGATGCAATGCACAGCTTTCCTGCACAGCATATGGTATTTGAAAAGCGAGTAGAAGGGGAAAACGACAGACAGGAAAAGGTTCAGACTTCTGTAGCCTTGGTTTTGCACTGCGTGGTAATTATACTGAAGAATTCATGACTCACTTTGGTGCACTACTGTGCGCTGCTAAATTAGAAGTTTGGCAAGGACACCGTACAAATGATGAAATATATAATATTGGTTTCTCTAGCACAGCTCATCACTATAATCTCATGGCGTTCCAAAGGGCTTTTTTTAGCACTCTGGGAAAGCAAGAACAATATTTTTAATCAAAAACATACTGTGCAGGAGTCAGCAGAAGTAGGTAACATGCTTCTTTAAAAATAATAAAAAAAAAAAAATCAGCCCTTCAAGTAGTTTGGGTAACTTAATTCTGAGTCTGCACAGAGCATCTGACATGGAGACTATTAAGAGCTCTTGTGTATTAAAGCGTAAGTGTGATGTGGAGATGAAGCTCTTTCACTATATAACATTCACAGGGGAAGAAAATGTTTTCTTTACACCAGCTTACAACTGTGTATTGTCAAAATGATTTACATAAAGGTTCCCCAGTCATTTGAAAGCTGCAATGAGGCCAAGCACATTGGAAGATGTACACATTGGGATAACATTTAAGTTAACTCTTAAAGACAAATTCTTTTCTCCCAAGGATTGCAGTCAGTCTGAAGTTATGCAGCACATTGGAATTAATCCAGTTTTGCCAGATGCAGCCAATCCTCCATGTAATGCTGAACTAGTTATTCTGATTTGTAATGAGAAAGAAGTGGTACCAGTCATAAGAAAGAGGCACCAGCATTAAAAACATTTTGCTGTGTGACCCAGAATTAAATTTCTCAATTTATCCAGATACAAACCAAATAAAAATACCCAGCTCCCCAGCAGGGCAGGGATGGGAACTAACTTCTATTAGACATTTGCACATCTTTACACAGAAGTTACTGTAACATGCAAGTGGTCATAAAGATTTTCACAGCTCATAGCAGTTGAAGGGTTTGACCATGGAGAGAGTGCTTAAGATGTCAGAAATCCTCTCTATGAAACTTGCCATTAATTTCAAGACCTCCCTGCATAAACCTGGCAAACTCTCAGAAATATCAGATGTTAAAGCCTCCATATGCTAAACCACCACTGCTCTGTATCATGTATTTTGTTTAAAGGCAAGCACAGAGATTGCAAACAGTTATTTTTAACTCTTTTCAGTATACAGTACATCTGTTGTGTTTCTGACTTCCATTAAAAATCAGAGTCATTTACTGATCTGGCCATCATCCAGTTTTCTACATGAAACACATGGACTAAGCACAAAATACTGCTGTTTTATGTGCATGGGTGCATGTATTGTATTTATTATCTACTATGATAATCAGAAACACAGTTAAAACTGCTGTGGGGGGTTTGAAGGAACAGACTACCACACTCATCTTCTCATTTCCTCAAAGTCCCTGGACTCAAAAACATTAAGAACGAGGCTATTAAACCTTTCTTTTTTATGTTTACATGCTGCTGCTGGGACACACAATCCTGCTGACTTCACTTAGTTGAGAAGGGGATCCTGAAACTGGGGACACGGCTCAGGGTGCACCAGATACCTTGAGCATAACTGTAATGAACACACATTGAGAAAAGCCTCCAACAATAACGAGCTACTGAAGTATCTGCCAATGTGGACCTCAGCCAGTAAGCCAAGCAAATTAAAAGCTGCAACCACTTCTCTGACAATTCTCCAGCAAAACTTGTCCCGAGTTTTGTTTCCCTGGTGAAAAAGAGAAGATGATCAGCATGCACCAAAGGTCAGTAGGTTCAGACTATCTGAGACCAGCAAAGGGAGGAAATTAAAATACTGTGAGGGCACCACAGAGTGCCTTGCCAGCAGCCTTTTACAAGCTCACTCCAAAGCCTGCTGAAGTCAACCGGACTCTTTTTGTAGATGCCACCAGCTTTAGGTCACATCTCATTGCAGGGCTCCAGTGCCATTCCCTCTGCTGATTTCAAAGGCAGCAATGCAGCATTAGAGCAAAGAGGGGCTCTTTCAAATAAGCATTGAATTAGGGCTGGAGAGGTCACACCACAGCACTGCTCTTACGGAAACTTTGAGCCGAGTGGAGAAAATATAAAGATATTCACTTGAATTCAAAAATTAATTCCAAGGTCACTGTCTGGGCAACCTTTCAGCATTTGTTTCCCATGCTTGCATGCACAGAGACCCTTTTCTAACCAGGATCCTTACGGAATCAGCAGGCTTAAAACGTGAACAGCCAGATGTTCAGAAAAAGGTGAAATCCAAATTATATATTTGATTTCTGATGTGATTACATAACCTATCCTGGAGGAGAAGAGCCGATACCCTGCAGCTTACACAAGTAGCCCAGATGGAGCCTTGCTCGTAGGGCAATTCCTGTTATTATTAGCAAAGGCACATCTGGCTGGCCAGGCCATCCCAGGCACAGCCAGCCCCTAGCACGTGCAGGGCCCAGACCATCACCAGTGTGGACATGGGTGAGCTACAGGGTTTGTCTACCTTCTGTGGCAGATCATGACAGAGGTGCCATTGGGCTCCCTCACCTCAAGCAGGGCAAGCACTCACCATGGGCCCACTCAGCCAGCAGGCAAAAGAGAAAGTACAGTTATTTCAGGTGTGCAAAGAAGTTCTCATCTTTAAGGACAATGTGATCTTCTCTCACTTCTCTCGCTGTGATTTATTCCCCTAGGCTTTATATGCTGGTTGCATATGGTACTAATTTCACAGCCATTTTCAGATGGTGCAATGAGATTAAATGACATGGCCATAGTCACACAGGAATCGCAACATTAATGAAGACTCTGGGAAAAGCTCCTTGTGTTTGCTCTAAAGATGGGTGTACCATTTCTTTCATATTGTGTAATTCTCCATGGCTGTCAGACTTGCCAGACTGACAATAGCATCTAATGTTACAAAACCTACTGTTCAATTTAACTTCAGTGTCCTGCAGAGGTTAAACTTCTATGGGAAATTACTGTTGGAGAAATATGGCTTGCACATGTTTGTGCCAAAAAGCCACTTCTGCTGCTTTTCTTCACTACTTATTCCTGCATATTTTATTTTTTGTGAATCATGACTCAGACTAAATAAAAGTTCAGCTTGGGTTTCAAGAATGCAAATGTGAATATTCAGCACCCAGGGTAGGTTTTCCCACTATTGGCATTAGACTGCCCAAGTTGAAAGAATGACACTTCTGTAGGACCTGGCTGCCAGCAATTGGAATCACTGCCTGCCCTTTGAACATTGGGGTCTGCAGAGCAAAGAAAAGGGGAAAATAATGTTCCACAGACCTTTCTCTTAAAAGACTTCAAAAGCTATTGCCACTGCTGTGTCTCTCAGCTCTCTAAGGCTCGGTCCTTTTTTCTCCTCATTCTCCTTTTCTGCAGTTTGCTCCTCAGCCCTTCTGGCTGTCAGATGCCAGTAAGTGAAGAACAAAATTACTTCAGATGGCACTTACTGTGGGGTACAACCACAAGCACGTCTGCAGTCTTCACCCATTTCTTGCTGCCACGGCAGTGAAGCAGCAGATGAGCTGCTGCATCGGAACACAGCCTCGATACATTTAATGGTGGAAAAGAGGCTACAGGGCACACAAACTGCCAGTATTTCCCTCTGGGGTAAGGTTGTGTATTCAGTTTGCATGGCAAGTTTTGTCAGAGGGGCTACAGCGGTGGCTTCTCTGAGAAGCTGCCAGAAGGTTCCCCTGTGCCCAACGGAGCCAGTGTCAGCTGGTTCCAAGACAGACCCACCACTGAGCCCATCAGCAGTGATGTGTCTCTGGGATACATATTCAAAAAGAGGGAAAACCCCAACAAAATTTCCCAATTGCAGTCAGGAGGGAGAAGTGAGGCTATGTGAGAGCAATAACCCTGCAGACACCCAGGTTGGTGAAGGAAGGGTAAGAGGTGCTCCAAATGTCAGAGCAGAGATTTCACTGCAGTCCATGGGGTTGTCCCACTACAGCCCATAAAGGTCCACAGTGGAGCAGAGATCCACTTGCATTCTGTGGAGGACCTCATGCTGGAGGCTGTGACCTTCATTCTCTGCCCTCCTGTGCCACTGTAGGGGCAGGAGGAAGAGAAAATAAGAGTGAGGTTGAGCCTGGGAAGACATGAAGCAGGGGGAAGAATTGGATTTACTTCTCACCATCCTTCTGATTTGATTGGTAGAAAATTAAACTTATTTACCTAAGTTGAGACTGCTTTGCCTGTGACAGTAATTGTTGAGTGACCTCTCTCTGCCCTTATCCCAACCCTCAATCCTTCCTTCCCCTCTCCAGCTGAGGAGGGGAGTAATAGAGCAGGTATCCACTCAGGGTCAAGTCATCACAGACTATTTGTATTTCAGTGCCTTCCAGCATCCTTACCCCCTCCTGAACTGTTTTGCAGCAATGCCAATGCCTCCATTCTGAGAACAAACCAAAATGCCAGACTAAGTGTGGAGGGGAAGGTTCAGCTGGTTTCTTTTGAGTTCCTTATAAGAAAAATGGTTTGGGTCTGTGGACTCACGAGATCCATTGGCCATTTCACTCCCATTTTGCCACAGGCTTGTAATACAAAACAGGTGGAAAATAGAGTGATTAAGCTCTGTGACTTTTGTGCTGCCTCTGTAACAGGTTCACCCTGGAGTGTGCTTAGGCATCTGCTACACACCACACACCCTCAGCAATCTCAGCCCTCACCCCAGTGCTGTGCCCTGGGCATCAGGGCAGGGGGAGCACACTGGGAGCAGCTGCACAGCAGGACGTTTTGACCCTAATTTATATGCTGATTTCCACACCAAGTTTTCAACCAACAGCTACATGCTAAGAGTCTGGGAAATAGCATCTTAGTGCATAAAAGTAACCCTTATGGACTTCCTTGGCAGTGGTATTTCAGATGTTCCTGTGCACCACTCCACAGGCAGCAGATGGGACAAGTCACACATTGTCAGACCTCCATCAAAGACTCCTTCCCATCCTCCTCCCCATCCTTCACCCTACTGTCATGAACACCCCCAAGTCCTACCCAAACTCCAGCACTTTCCAGTGCTCTGCCCTTTGCCATCTGCAGCCCCCACCCACTTCTGCCAGTGGTACACAGCAAAGCATCCAAGCAGGTCTTGACTACCCACAGTGCTATTTCTGTGATATCCCTACAGGCTAGAGGCAGAAGGCACAGCCTACCTGTAATTATTATTAGAAGGAACATAGAATTATCTTATCTGGGTCAAGAAACAATAAAATAAAAGAAAATAGGAACTATAAAGGAAATGTTCATATTGGACTATGAGCACCTATGCAAATGATACTTAAAGTATCACTGCCTCTTACTATTGGTTATTCCCTTGTTTTATTATTTTTTTTTGAGTCCTTCATCTTCAGCCCTTCTGTATAAGCCATTTTGCTCTCTTGCTTCATAATTTTGTTGCCTAATTTACTTGTCCCTATTTCCTTTTGTTCTTCCTTTGATCTTTATCCTTTTAATGTTGGTGGGTTTTTTTACAAAATTCTTTTTTTTTTTTTTGTAAATCCTGCCTGTTTCAATGTGCTTTGATGCATTTTTGGATTTGCTGTTACTTTGCTCTTCATGTAACTTTTATTTTTCTTGCTGGCTTATACATTATCTGTGTCAAAGAAGCAATCAGATGCCAGGAAGCTTTTGCATCACTACACATCTTAAATATAACTAGTAAATTTAATTTTAATTTTATTAGCCCCTAGCACTTGACTTGCCTGCCCTCATCTCCATTTGTAGACTGGAATTCTAAAGTGGACCTTATGGACAACAAGCAAAAAGTCTCTATGGCTTTAAATTATGTGAAAGTCTACATTATTGGGAATTCCAGTCTGGCACAACTTAATCTGAAGTGATGACCATGGGTGAGTTGAGACCACTACTCACATTTATGGTGTTATGCACAAGGTCTCCACTGAGAGCTGAGCAGAGGCTTCACCAGCCTTTCACTTCAAGCTGTTCAGTCCTTGAACGTGAAACTTCTGCTGACTTCAGTGATAAGGAGGCCAGTCAGGTTTTGCTGCCCCCTTAAACTGAGGGGAACAAGTCCAACTGCAAAAACCTCTTCCCACCACATCAAAGCAAAGGGCTCTGGGGCATGGCATTAACCATTTTTCAGAGTTTTCTGGCTACATCAGTGCTGAACAGAGTAACACCTATGCAAAAGGCACAGAAAAATCCCATGTCTGTGCCCTGACCAACGTGACATGGTTGGTCAGGGCATGATCTATACTTGAAGACAACTGGAAAGGAGAGAGGGATCTGCACACCTTCACACTGCAAAATGTGAGCACAGCAGAAGCTTTGCAGCCACGGTTACTACAAAGCCCACGTGCTCTTGAAATGATTAGCTCCAGTACAAATAGCAGATATGCCATCTGAAGGAGGATTCATAAATATGAATCAACACATTATCATTTGTATGCACGGCAGTCATGTCTAAGGGGTTCCAGCTGAGATCTGGGCCATACTAGCTCTGCTCTAGGTAGCTTTCCTTGGGTTTCTGAAATATGTTACAAGACAACAGTTATTGCATTGGCTTGTACCTATTATGCATGTTTTCCTATGAGAAAGGACAGAAATCAGAGCCGACAGCCATGTACAGAGCGCTAATCCAAAAGATAATAGGAAGAGCTTTGCAAGGAGAGAATTCAATTCACTTTATAACAAGAAAACGTTCATTTCTCACAGTGACACCAGGAATGGGCAATGTTGGGTTCCTGCCAGCTCAGCTCTTTGTACAAAGGTTGTGATATTTTGTCAGCAAATAAAACAAAGGTGCTGAGATGGGCTGGTCAATAATTGACTGAGCCTTGTTACTCACTGCAATTGCTATCTTGTCACCATGTCTCTGTCTCAAAGTTTCAGTTAAAACTAGTGAATCACCTCACTGAAAAAGACTCCTTACCTCAGGAAAAAAAAAAAAAGAAAGAAATTACCATCACTGACACCAACAACAAAGACTTCCTATCTGGCTTTGTCAGAGGTCACTCAGCAGTTAAGTCCATTTACACTGTGACTTCTATCAGCTGTGAAGAACACAGAACAAAGCACACACCAATATTCACTCCTCTGGTTTCAAAAATTTCCATGGAAACCTTTTATTTTTCCCCCTTCTTTTTAAGTTACCTCAGTCTTCAAAGGACCAGAGAAGGAAAAAGCCTGTGCTTGAAACCACTTCCACTTTGCATGTCTGACATTCATGTTTCCAGCCCACCTGAGAGTTACAACCTTGACACATTTCTTGGCAGCTACCAGAGGTTTTATCTTCCAGCAGTGAAGGTAAGTGAGCAACTACTGTCACCACTGGATTACAGGCACTGTGTATGTATATTATCCCCATCCTTCTTCTAACCTGTATTCCACCTGAGGATACAGCTCTCTTGCTGTAGGCACTGTACAAACAGAGAATACAGGAGATACCCTGCCTCAAAGCATCCCACTGAAGAGAGAGCGCAGATAAATCAAATCTTATTACTCCAACCTATATATGGAGAACTGTGTTGGTCTCTCAACTAGATGACAAACCCAAAGGTAATTAGGTCTGACTTACAAGGGAGTCTATGGCAATTGTATCTCCAGCTCAGGCACCTACCTAAACTGTCTCAAGTGTTTGAACCCATGCCTTGGAGGAGCCCAAGGCCTGACAAGAAATAATAGATACAGAAAACAAACTTGCCCGCAGCACTGGGACACATTCCCAAACTCATAGATCATCCCTCCCTCATACGAGCACAGCTGCTTTACCACAGGGGCTACACACACATCCTCCAACCTTCAACAGCAAATGCAAAATAGCCATATCTAATCACTAAAATTTACTACTGCAACATATCGATAGAACAATCCAGAAAGTGAAACAGTATGGAAAAAAAACCCTTGGGAAACAAACAAATTTAGGACTACTAGAGTGGAAATCACTGACAACAAAACAGTTCCAGGAAACACCATCTTGATGATGGGAAGGAGAAACACCGGAGAGCCTCAATGCCTCCTTTGGCAACCCAACAACAGTCTCCCCACATCTTCATCAAGGCCAAGCCAGCTCTGGGCCCACCTTAATCCAGTCTAGGATGGTTTCATTCTGATCTCAAGGGTGTGTAGCAGGAACTGCACAGGCTGGGACTAGAGCAGCTGCCTTAGCAGGGCTACAGCACTGGAATGAGAACCCCAGGGCAAGTTCAATTCCTTAGAGAGGAAGATCACACCAAGCCAATAAATAAGGACACTATTACATTTAAGGGGTTTCATGACTCAAGGACTCACCCCAAGTCTAAATGTTTCAGACCTTCCTATAAAGAATATTCTCAAGATTCTGTGTTTCTTGTGGGGCTAAAATCAGGAGTATGAATTATTCTCCAAAGAAGCAAGACCTAAAATACCACCATTTCTCTCCTGTAGTGGCTTTTATTAATAGATCTCAAAATGCTCCAGGGTATTCTTCCCATCAGAAAAGGAAACAGAGCTGAAGCAACTTTTCACAATCACGTTGGCAAGAGGCATCCAGGTTGGGGAGATTCCTGCTGTCTCCTGGGGGCAGAGTAATTCACAGCCTGTTAGGTTACACTGCCTAGTTTTTAGACTCTCTCATGAGGGTTTCTATTAGTATTTTCATTTCTATTTCAGGCTGTGGCATGTTTAAAATTTTTTTGTGGTTTGCTCTCTTACTTCCTCAGTTGTTTTGTTTTTTTGTTTGGTTGTTTTTTGGGGTTTTTTTTAAGTTATCTGATTGAAAATTTAGCCAGCCAAGAGGAAAAAAAGCTCAAGATATCAAAACATCCAAGCAAATCAAAATTAGACTGCAATAAAAAACTTATAAAAAGAATTCCCAGAGGAGATTCTTCAGTATACAATTAAGCTTTTCATGTGTGCATGCATTCATGTTTTTGTATGCACTCAAATGGGTCCATGTGTGACTGCACACTGCAGCAGGCAGAAGCTTCCTATGTGCATGTGTTACTATATCTTGTTTTAGCATCAGGACACATTTTCTCAGGTATAAATCATGTGGCTCCCTCAATTTCAACAAAACAGCAAAATTATTTCATGTGTAATTTAGCAAGCCATGTTTTATACACTTGAAAAAGATTCATGTACTAACTCAGAAAGTCCACAAGGAATACAGGTTATTTGATCACAATTATTTTTGAAGGAATCAGTTGCTATAGGAAGATAAAATTATGATAACTCAAGCAGTGCATGCTCTTATGTCATGCACACCAAGGTAATCTGTTTTGACTTGGTTTCAATGGTAATTTTTAGATAAGAACACAACCTCCTAAGAGCTAATTTTCTTTGTGACATCCTACCACTTAGGGAGGTAATTTTTCAGCCCCTCTGTAATGTAGCTATATGCAAGATCACTACTTTACTTGCATGACTGTAGCAAATGTGATCCCTCCACAAGCCAACCCCATTGCTCTAGCAATGACAAGAAGAGGTTTTGTTCTTGCATGGCCAGGCAGTTCTGTGTTCCAGAGAGTAGAAGAATTAAGCATTGTGGACCAGATCCTCAGCTGATATAATTAGATGGTATTTCATTGAAAACGGGGCCAGCTGATCCCAGCTGAGGAGCCAACCCTTGATCTGCAGCAGCAACAGCTGAAGAGTAACAGGCAGGGAGAAGCCTCCCATTCCCTTGCCTTAATATAATAATGAGTTCAGTGCTTTCAACAGGTTTATCAAGAAATCCCTCAGGGTTTAGATAATCCAGAATATTGTATCCCAAATTAAAGAGTGGGAACACTCCAAAGCGAAAGGCTGGAGTTAGAAGCTTTCTGAAGTCAGTTGAGGCTGGTGATAAATTTCCAGGATAAGCCCCCCTCTGCCCAGCTCTGATGATTTGGCAGCACCAGTCAGCCCTGCTGGAAATGGGCAGCCCATCACATGTCCCTACTTTCAGCACTGTTTAGCTCAGACTTGCAGCTCAGTGCCCCTCTAGTCAACCTTAGCAAAACCATCATGGGAAGGAGGGGTTGGTCATGCTGCCTCTTTGAATTGGGGGGTGGGGATTTGGTCAACATTTGTTCAAAAAATATGTAAAAAAATAACAAAATCCTGGGCCAGAAGGCAACCAAAAAAATATTAGTATGAACTATTAAAAAAAACATGAGCACACCACTTCAAACATATATCACTGATTCTTTATACACGAAAAACATTGACAGTGACATCAACCTTATGGAATTACTTCCTGTTCAGTATCAAGTGTATTCCTTAGCAATAAAAGTGATTTTGGTAGTGTGGGAGGTTAATATGCAGTACCCATTAGATTGCCAGTGTGATCTGTGTTTATAAGGCAAAACACCAATAAATTAGGTCAGCACATGAATCTTCAGAGGGAGG
Organism: Pachyramphus minor; assembly: GCA_013397135.1. Lineage (NCBI taxonomy): Eukaryota > Metazoa > Chordata > Aves > Passeriformes > Tyrannidae > Pachyramphus > Pachyramphus minor. Next base: position 695,051 of record VYXB01003697.1, read on the forward strand.
AAAGAGAGGGAGAGCAGGAAAAGCACCCTAGGCAGCATTGCCACAGGGGCCAGGCGAGGCATGTAATGCCCTCAGGAGCTCCAGCATCATAGATAGAGGCTTTCAGAAAGGAAAATCTATTTTTCCATTAGAAGTAACAATAAAAATATTACACTGATTGAAAATGTGCAATCAGGCCTGACTTACAGCTTGCCCTGCTGCATTCAGGCTTTCCATCAGAAGGCTGTAAACCGTTATAACAGCAAATAATAGCTGGGTGTGTTTACTCACCCCAAACCATGCTTCATTTCTTTACCTGAATACACTGTCACGTACACTGACCATTGTCGCTGCTCAGTGAGGCAAGCAGACAAAACCAGGGAAAATAAACATCTACACAGATTTTAGCAGCAGATAAGCTACTAATTCTCACACAAAACAATGAGGAAATGCCAGGATATACGACAATAACCCCTCCTGAACTCTTGATTGTATTGTTAAATAAAAGCAAAGGTAGAACACGCAAAGAAGTGCTTAGTGTTAATTTTTTAATACCACGTTAAGAAGCCTGTTAGATCCAAAGCAATTTTGGCTTGTGATTGTAGCAATTCAATGTGAAATTCCCAATGACATTCAAATACTTCAATAAAACAGGGGAAAGATTTTAATTCAATGGCCAAAAAGAAAATAAAGAGTTGATGTAAGGGACTTCATTTCATTTAAATTACTGAAATGAGCTGTATGCAATGATTTATTAATGTAATAATATTCCATTAAGAACTTATGTCCTTGTTTACATAATGCCAGCATTTATAAAGGTAATGCTGGTCTAATACACAGCATAGCAGAAATGAAAAGCTCTTTGCCACATACTGGAATTCCATATATAATAGAGTTTAGTTAAGGAGAAATATTTACGTTTTTCTTACTGAGACCAAGACCTTGGAAAGTAAAATAATAAATAACTAACTTCTTAAATTACCCAAACCAGGCATTATTACAAAGACCCTGTGACTCTACACACACAAATTTGCTGCTTAGAAGTTTACTTGAAGAAAAGCTTGAACAACAGTCAGCAGTTATCAGAAGTTTTTGTTTTCTCATCCATTCAGGTCTTGAAGGCAAATGTTTGAAGCCAGGAGAGGTAACCTGCAATCAAACATTGTACTTGAACTGAAAATGAAGGGGTCAGGGCATCCTGGTACACAGACAGGGAGTTAGGGCTGAAATCTAGCTGGTTGGACACAAATCCCCATTTCTTCCTTTACAGCAGGAAAAGGGAACCTTTTCCTACTAAGGGTCAGTCACATACACACCAGATCCCAGCACAAACGCAGAAGCTCTCTTGCACCAAGCTCACACTTGCAGAGGGTCAGCAATGAGGTTGTCCTGGGAAGCTGCACTAGCCCTGGAATATCTTAGACCTGGTCCCTGAGTCTGCCTGCCCCTTCTCTTGTACCTCCTGCCCAATTTCCAGGCTATCCTGACCTGCACCGCAGCTCCTGACATATCCCAGTGGCTTCATACATCAACAATCTATGGCTTCCTCACCATAAGCCACCCCATGCTGTGACACTTGCTGTTTCAACACTTTTGACTTTGCTAGTGTATGGATGGTATTTACAAAGTAGTAAGGATAGTCTCAAAAGAGTGAGACTCAGTTCTTCTGAATCCCACAAAAAAAAAAAAAAAAAAAAAAAAAAAAAGAAGATGGTCAGGTGAAAAATGCAGAGATAAGATAGTTCTCCTTTATTCACACCTCTAGGGCATTTTTGTTACAGCAAAACTTGTCCACAAAGGTGAGTTACAGAAGGGAACAGGGTATATCCACCAGTCTCCCATCTTGAGATAACACTCAAATGTCTGAAAGGCTTAAGGAACAAACAGCTCAGAGAGAAGAGTTAGGGAGATTGAGTTCACAAGCAGACACAGTTTAGAGGAAACCATACTTAAATGAATAGCCAATACGCACCAAAGGTCACACTGATGAGAAAATGTAGTTTCAAGGAATCAGTTACTTGTTCACAGTACTGTTATTTCACCTTTTGAAAGTAATTTAATTAATTACATTTAGTTGCTTATATTATATTTCAAAGCTAGTCTCGCTTTCATTATATAACTCTTGAACCTGGAGTTGCAACACATTTGACACAATGTTCTGTTACTGCAAAGTAAGAGATGTATTCAAACAACTTTATCTTAAAGAACTCATTTAAGTAATTTGCAACTTCATCTTTAAGTCTCACCCCCATCCAATACTACAGTCCTCAGTTTTAGTAGGGCAAACACTAAGATAAAAAAAATCCATGTAGCTACAATCTGCAGCCTACAAACCCCATTGGCCCATAGTAAAGCAGATAATGTGTCATATTGCCTATCCTCACAAACATCTCACTCAGATCTCTTTTAAGAAGCCACAGCAAAGAGTGTAACACAAGCAACACTTACACAACCACATCCCCTTCACTCACACCTCCCAGAGCACTGGCTTTGGCTGCCCTCTGCCATCACTCCACTAGCCAAGGCATGGGCATCCACCTGCCCCCTTTTGTCTCCTTGGGCTTGATTGATAATCCAGCTCAGCTGATTTCCCTAGGAGACAGCAGCAGCAGAAAGGCTGCAGCCACAGTCAGGCAAAAAAGAACCCCAAAAGGAAAGAGATAATCTTCCATATGCCATTCATTCTGCACCCATCACGTATCATATCCCCTCCCAGCACCTGCGGGTTCCCCAGTTGAACAAAAACCTCAAGGCTTTTCCTGATGGGCCTAAAATGCCAGCTTCCTAAACTAGGGTAAAATAAGGTGAATGTTAGCTCACTGCATGGGGAGGTAGTTAACTTCCGAACCAAACTCGATTTCCCAAGCAGGACCATACAGACTTGCTATTGAGCAGTAGTGGGAAGCAGTGACAACAAGGAACCTGAGCCACTTCCACACAGTCAACTGTCTGTAAAGCCTTTTTCTAAACTGATTTTGGTGGGAAAAGTGGAAAAAGATGGAAAGACTTGCTTCTGGCTCTGTAGCAAAATATTTTGCTTTGATTAAGTGCATTTGTACTTGAAGGATCCAGGCTGACATAATGGCTTCCATGGAAATCAAAGTTCTGCATCTACAGGGAGCTGTACCTCTGGGACTACAAGGTCCTCCTAGGGCAGCATGTGTTGTTTCTCCTCAAGGTACAGAGCAGTCCATAGGCTCATGGCCCTGTCAGGTCTTTTTTTTCATCAATCTTCTTTTCATGTCAGAAAAGCAGTGATTTCCCTTGTGCAAAACATGGTGACACTGTAACATTGCACGGATGTGCTTCAGAGGAGTGCAGAGCATGGGGCTTTGCAGAAACACCCAGTAAGAGAACAGTGCTGGATGAAGCCTGTCAGGTGGGGGAATACTCTTTGAGAAAAAGAAATACTTTAAGGTTGCTTAATGCAGGGAAAAATGGACCAGCACATTCAGCATTGAGATGATTCTGTGGAAAGGTGGTGGTGGGTTGGAGGAAGAACATTACCTTTTTCATTCCTCCTGCAGACCCACTTGACAATTGTTTGAGCCCTGCTATGGACCATAAAATCCAGGGAGGCCCCTGCACCAAGACATAAATCAGCAGCTCTGAGCATCCCTGCCTGATCACCTGAAGACCAGGAGTAGCTTGTTCCTTCCTCCAGAGTGCCCTCAACCTTAGACAACCGTCAACAGCACTCTCTGGGCTGTCCTGGCCCCAAGACCACCACTTCCATTAGCCTTTAGGCCACCCAGACACGGAGCCAACTGTGCAGCAAACGCAGCAGGAGAAAGGGCAGCCCGCTCCTGGATTATCACAGCCCGCAGGATCGCGGATTAGAAGGAAAGGCTGTTCCTCGGGAGGCAGCGGAGCACAGGGTTTAACGGGCTGACCTTGTCGGGGCTGGGGGTGAGGGGAGCGGGCGATGTGCCACTTCCAGCCCTGGCGATGACAGAGCACAATCGCTCATCCCAGCAGAGCACGGACCGCGCTCCCGCTTCGCAGTGCTGTTAGTGCAGATTCCTCTCACCCCTACCACTTTTTTTTTTTTCCTTTATATTTTTTTCCCAAACCTTTGTGGAACAGACGCCCTCTCCTTGCCCCAGTTGGAGCTGCAGTAGAATGAAAAGGGGGGTGGGAAGAAGGGAGGAGAGGAGGGGAAAAAAACCCCGCTTTTGGTTGAGGTTTTCCTGTTACTATCACTGTAGCGTTTATTTAGCCAATCTCCTAACTATGACGTGAGGAAGGCAGGAATCATGGCTCGCTCATAATATTTAACACACCCACTGAAAGCTGGAGCTGCAGAGCTACTAGTCCAACCAGTCTCCAGAATTCAGTGTAGCTGAAAGAGGTTTTCACTCTGCACCTGCCAAAGATCTCTCCCCCCTCTTTCCTTCTCTCCTCCCTTCTCTCTTCCTTTCTCTCTCTCTCTAAAAGGCAGATCTGTAAGACCCGGCAGAGATCAAAGACCTCTTCGCTAAAAAGAACCTCTACTGATTTATATTAGTTTCTTTCCTCTAATCCTTCCTTCTCCCCCCTCTTTTTTTTTCCTGTGCCATATTTAACCTTTATGTTGCAGTTGTGCCATCAGACAGTTTTGCAGCCAAAAAAAACCAACCCAAGCCAAAGCAAAAGCCCAGCTCGGATACAGCAGCCACTCAGACTCGCTCTCAGTTGAACACACTAATCTCTCCCAAGCGCTGGACGCGATGGACGAAGAAACTGGAACCGCTCTAAGAAAATGATTTTCCAGCCAATGTTCTTAAAGAGTCTGAGAGAAGAGAGGGAGCGAGAGCGAGCGGAGAGCGCTTCTGCTGCATCACTGCTCAAATCCAAGGGAAGGGAGTCAGCGTTTCCAGTACAGCCAAATATTATGGATGATTTTTTTTCTTCTGTCGCCTTTCTGCACAGGTTTTCTTAATATTTTTCTTTCCCCCCTCCTCCTCCCCTTATTTTGTTTTTTAAATTTATTTAATCAGCGCCAGTCTCTGATGCCGGTTTCTCTCCAAGAGCCAGTTCTCGCTATTTGTTGTGATCCCTGTAATAAAAAGAAGGAGAAATCGTGAACAGATGGCTTTCTATATTGCCATGCCGCTGGCATTGTTTTCCTGTTGATTTTAAAGGCTCAGTCCGGAGCTCCTTTTTTTTTTATTTTTATTTTTTCTTTTATTCTTTTTTTTTCCCTCCCCCTCCCAAGTTCTTGATGATACTGAGACATGAGGACCTATCGGGTTTAGCCTGTTTATTTCTCGGCGCCTATGGAGGTAACTTTATTGACTTGATCGCTCGCTTCCCGACTCGAGAGGAGCAACCCGGAGCCCCGGGGGGGGCCCGGCAGCCCCGCGCCCGCCCGGGCTCTCTCCGCCGCCGCCGCCTCCCCTCCCTCCCCCTTCCCCCGGTAATTCATCAGCCGCCCCGGCC